>JBBBDQ010030492.1:0-15986 GCA_037127315.1 Ascarosepion bandense
CATCCGCAGACAGATCTGTTTCGCTGTATCACAGCTCATCAGTACGGTTAGACTCCGATTGCTTTTAAACCAGGATTGAAACTCGACCGAATTGGCGATTCTACCTATTGGCGCTCGGTAGAAGGCAGACTTTTTAGCGTGTATATTACCATTATACATGCCCAATAGCCAGAGTGCTCTAAGATTTGGAATATTTTTCATTTGGAAACTATTTATTTCCGCAACCTAGATTTCAACCTTCTGGTATCTTATGGCGATTTGTAATAACTGACTCTCCAACGTTTTCAAACTTAAAACTGGGGATTTTTACGAATGTGCGACTGGAATTTTTAAACAACCCAAAATTTCAACCGAAAATGTACTTCTGAAGTACATGATACAAATGGACAAAGAAAAACAGATCTTGCATCTACAAAAGGAATTTTAAAACAGATACAAATAACTACAAATCTATATTCAAGCTGGAAAACCTTACAAAATGTACTAAACAAGCTAACCCCGTGTAGAAATTAAAGCAAAAACAAATGGAAAAGAGTCTTTTCAAAATGAAATATATATATATATATATATATATATATATATATATATATATATGAAGCTCAGACTCTTTGGACGTTGGCATGAAACACTAAAAAGCAATAGTTGTTTCCAGTTAAAGCGAAACCATAGACTGAAAGAAAAATGAATGGATGTAAGTCAAATTTTGATTTCCTGATATCGATGTCAAATAAGTTTTTTCGTCGTAAACTGAATTTTGAAGGCTAAATAAGTCCTCTGAGTAAATGGTATCATGGCTGAGATTAAGAACTACAATTATACCTACTTAGAGCCAAACCCAAAGCAAAAACTAAAATAAAAGGGCTGAAAAATACAGACATACAGGCAGATAAAGACACACACACAAACATCTTGCCTTTTATATATATATATATATATATATATTATCGATTTTCTGCACTATTGTAAGAACTGCAACTCTGAATATCGTTTCTTATGTTTTTGTCTATGAGTGTATCAAATTCGATTAAAATCGGACCACTCCTTCTATAACCCGATTTTTTTCGATTATCGATTTTCGATATTCATCGGGGGTACCTCGACACAAAACCTAGCTAAGAATACTCGCAAACGCTTATAGTACAAATGTGGAAATTTTCAAGAAAATCAGTTCAGCCGTTTCGGAGTCTATAGGTAACGGACACACACAGACACATACACACACACACAAAGTTCACTTTATATATATATATATATATATATATATATATAAATTAATATTTTATTCTATTATATTATATTATATTATATATATATATATATATATATATATATATATATATATATATAATAGAATAAAATATTGATTTGTCACGAAATATATTATGAATTATTTAAGAGTTTTACAATCATTCTCCGTGAATTTGCTTAAGCACATATGCCCGGAATATTGTTCATGCAGAAGGATGCTGCGAATACTATGGACCGAGTATGTGAGCAATTATGAGGTGTTGGAAAGAGTGTAAACGAAAAGAAAATTAATATTGTGCATCAGGACGATACAAGTAAAGTTCCTGGGATATGCAGTGAAGAAGGAGGGCTTGGAGAACGTGATACTAACAGGGCAGATAGAGGGAAGAAGAGACAGAGGAAAGCAGCGGTTGACATATTTGAAGGGCATAAGCAGATGGATGACAGACCGGGGGCTGCGAGATGTTACAGAAGAAAGTGTGCTAAGAGCCTTCAGGAATAGGAAAACGTGGAAGGCCATGATCGCCTACGTCCTGAAAAGACAAATCACACAAAGTAAAAGAATGTAATGTCACATTGACAAAATATCCCGTCAACCGATCCGGAACAATTATTACTTTACCTAATTTCATTATAATCTGTGAATTGTCTTGTAACAATACCCAATTCAGTACCAGTTTAAGAAGACCTAGAATAGAAATTTATCACTAGGTGTCTCGGCCTCTCGCTATTTAATGTACAATGCATTGAAAATCAGGAAGAAAGGGATTGCCAACGTTCAAGAATCTAACCAAGTGTTGCTAAAAGATTAAGGCTTTTTATATACATAATAATCAGTCTCAGTTTTAAAAGAATATAAAGGTCTCTCATCACGAAGTGGTAGAGCGAAATGAGGTCGCGACTCGTTGACAAAACCGTTCTTTATGTAATAGGTCACGTATCCACACTGGGTTTCTGAATATTGAAAGTGAGAAAAGAAATGTGAAACTTACTCTTTTATCGACATGTCATACTTATTGAAGCGGGTTTATTCTAGCTTATAGATGAGTTTATTTGTACTTCTATACAAGCCTACATATCGATATTTACGAAGCACTATGAAGGCACCCGCTATAACACAATTTTTTTTTTTTTAATGTTATGTTCTTCAGGGCGTAGACGACCATGGCTCTCCAACTATTCTGTTTCTTTATCATCTGTGAATTACTACGATTTCTTAAGAAAATATCAGTGATTTAATCTCTTCAAACTCGCATAGCTATGTTTCAAATAGGAAGTTAGACAGGACTCTTTAGGAGGCAACCAGTCTTGAAGAATGGCATTTTCTTAATTGAATATCATGAATAAAGGCAAGGGGTACTCACTACAATATCTTTTCACAAGAAATTAATTTAATTAATAGATTATTTACAAAATGGAGGAGTGCTATAGATATTAACATCCACTGACGTCCTGAGGGTTTATGGCATTGAAAGAAAATTATTCCCTTATTATAATGCTGGGTTGAAGAACGATATTTGTAATAAGTTTGTTTTTAATTAGTAAATTGCAAAGATCTTAAGGATCTCATATCACAGAAGCTTGGTATCTCATGTAGCAGTGTCTATAGAATGATCACGCCTGGTTTGACTCTAATTGCTATTAAAATTTGTAAATTCAAGAGAAATAAATATCAGAAGTGTTGACGAAAAAAATGCAGAATGATGTATAGTATTTCTTTTTCGCGGAGGCCACCACTGAATATCCGAAGCCGTGGATAATAAAGAACTTCCACCCCAATCAAGTCAGTACAGCCATTGGTGCACAGAGAGTTACAGTGAGGGGAGAGGGAAGAGAGAAAAGAAAGAAATGTACAGGGGTGTCGAAGAAAGGGTAAGAGAGAGAGAGAGAGAGTGGTGGGATTCAAGGAGATAGAAGATTGGTGCACAGAGAGTTACAGTGAGAGGAGAGGGAAGAGAGAAAAGAAAGAAATGTACAGGGGTGTCGAAGAAATGGTAAGAGAGAGAGAGTGTCCACCATTCAAGGAGTAATTGACGTTGCACTTAAATCTTTGGAGATTGTATCTATCAGGGAAACTGATAAAGAAAAAGTGGCGGTTACGTTTGCCTATTCTGACGGTAAAATGTTAGGATCTAATTGCAATTCATGAGAGCGGGGCACCAGAGAACGAACCTCGTTAGATCAGAAGCCGTGAAAATAACTGTAGAAAATAGAGAGGGATTTGGATGCTACCAGTGCTTTTAAAATGTTGTAATGCAATCATATCTCTATTTTTAATACAACGATAAGTTGCATAACAACACTTTAAATGCACTGGTAGTTCATAGTAGCACATTTGGTCATACTAATGACTTAATAAATATCAGGTGTGATCAGGAAAGAAACGGATTTACTAATAAGAAAATATATTGAGAGGGCACTAATCTCAAAAATGACAAAGACATCAGTCCGAACAATCTAAATAATGTAAATAATTACAATAGCTCATCTCAGAAATATAGACAGATAAAGAATTTTCTCTACTTACACTTCTTATATGATCATATATGATCTTATATGACCTTATATGATCTTATATGATCTTATATCTTCTTATATGATCTTATATGATCTTATATGATCTTATATTTTCTTATATGATCTTATATGATCTTATATGATTTTATATGATCTTATATCTTCTTATATGATCTTATATGATCTTATATGATCTTATATCTTCTTATATGATCTTATATGATCTTATATGATCTTATATCTTCTTATATGATCTTATATGATCTTATATGATCTTATATGATCTTATATCTTCTTATATGATCTTATATGATCTTATATCTTCTTATATGATCTTATATCTTCTTATATGATCTTATATGATCTTATATCTTCTTATATGATCTTATATGATCTTATATGATCTTATATCTTCTTATATGATCTTATATGATCTTATATGATCTTATATCTTCTTATATGATCTTATATGATCTTATATGATCTTATATGATCTTATATCTTCTTATATGATCTTATATGATCTTATATGATCTTATATCTTCTTATATGATCTTATATGATCTTATATCTTCTTATATGATCTTATATGATCTTATATGATCTTATATGATCTTATATCTTCTTATATGATCTTATATGATCTTATATGATCTTATATCTTCTTATATGATCTTATATGATCTTATATGATCTCATATCTTCTTATATGATCTTATATGATCTTATATGATCTTATATGACTTGTTTACAAACTGAACGAATGAGAAATACAACAACTATCAAGCGTACAATTAAGATATTGAAAATTATCAATAATTAATTTTATTTTACACAAAAAATATTTATTCCCGAAAAAAGTAAGACATTCGATGCATGCGCAGCAAACATAGACCTTTCGTTCCTGCTAGGTACTACGTAGAGTTACCTGATATAAAAAGTAAAATATAACACTTTTATTTATTAAATGCAAGGAAGCAACAATTCCAGTAGAACAAAAATTTAATGACTCAGCCGACATTTATTTTAATTATTTGTTTTTATTTAATGAGCTCGATTCAATTTATTTTAGATATGAGTATGCCTCGCTTTGGACACAGACGTGTTGTCGTTCTTCAGTCGTGGAAGAGGGAAGGATTCGTCCTCACTGTCGATTTCGATCTAAGAAGTCCTCCGCCCAATGATGTAATGTTATCACCGCACGGGATGTATACATAACTATAAAGCCCAATCTACACTATTATGATATATATATATATATATATATATATATATTGTTAAATATAAGAGACATTGAATGTCTACTATGTTTAATCATGAGCTGTTCTAAACGTCGTATTTTGACTTTAATTTCAGTTGAAAATAAAGACAAAAACCTTTCAAAAACAATCTTAATAACCTCTCTGAAGATGGCCAATGGGAGCCGAAAGCTTAGAACCAAATTAATAAGAAATTATCCAAATGTTGGAGAATTTTTGTCTTTATTTTCAACTGAAATTAAAACCAAAATACGACGTTTAGAACAGCTAATGACTAAACATAATAGACGTTCATTGTCTCTTATATTTAACAGTATATGTTTAGAAAATTATTTGCTGCCTCGATACACTATATATATATATATATATATATATATATATATATATATATGGATTTATTTTAATCCGACTTTAAACATTATTATAGGGGATAATTTGTATTTGAAATAGACAATTCATTCTTATTTGTCATTAAACAATATGTATTACGTCAATCAGCTTTTGTATTAGATACATAGATGAGTTTCATAATAAAATCGAATTTTTTATAGAATTATTTATGGTGAAATGTGTAAGGAATAAAACGCGTTCCTTTCTCTTGATTACAATCCTTGTCATAATGAAAGCAAGGAAACATGAGCGATAAGGTTAATTTTGACACTACTCCATCTGCACGCCATTGGAGTGTATGAAATAATTGTTTTGTAAAAAAGAATGGAGCAAATGTAAAATAACGCGTAGTTTTTATTTGAAACGTTAAGTAAAATCGAAAGTTATGTGTTGAAAATCACGTCGAGGCCACCAGTTTATAGTGGGTTATCCGTTCTAGTGGAGAGTAGGTGTATGTTGTTGCAGATTAACGGAATTTGGCCTCGTTGTAGATAGCCCACTATAAGTCATAAAAAGATTAAAAATCAAGAAAAGCAAATTGAGTTTAGAAATAACATTTTATGTATACACATATCAATTAAGGTTTTTACAATTAAAGTAATCCTTTGCATATGGGTCCAACGGACGTTAAAATGTTCATGGCAATAAAGGCTGAAAAGAGAGTTTGTGCGTATGAATGTGGGAACGTTCTAAATTAGGAATGTCTTTGATGCATCCGCTCCTTTGGTCGGTAAGTAGTTTAGAGACAGCGTAGGATAAGATGAAAGGGAAGGGAGGCGAACATAGTTAATTCGCTTGACGTTGGTCAAGGGAAGTACTAATTACACACGTGCTTACACAAGTCTCTCTCTCTCTCTCTCTCTCTCTCTCTCTCTCTCTCTTTGGCGATGGTTTCCGTCTCTGCTTTCTATTTCATTTTGAATCGCAGCAGATCATTTGGGAATTCACATCTGTATTTGATTTCAGGCTTCCCATTGGCCGATAGATAAAATTCGCGTAGGCTCGTGAACTAGAATTTAATATTTAATTCATTTTTACTTTTCAACCGGAACATCTGCGTGGAGCCGGGGTGCGCACCGACGAGTTTTGGTCATTTGCTTTCTGGTCGTGAGAGTGCAAACATCCGCTCCCTCGCTTTGCTTGGTATCACCATACGTATATCAAAGAAAGAAAACAAAAAGAAATAAAACAAAAAAGTAAGAAAAACGAAAAAGAAAACAAGAAAGATACAAATGAAAAGAAAGAAAACACATAAAAGAAAAGAAAAAGAAAGAAAGAAAAAAAGAAAGCATAAAAGTTTGAATAAAGTTGAAAAAATTAAAAAAATAAACCGAAAAGGATGTAACAAAGAAAGTAAAAAAAAAATTAAGAAAAAAAGAAAGAAACGAAAATAGAAAGAAAGAAAGAAGGACGGAAAGAAAAAAGAAGGAAAACGTAAAAGGAAGTTTAAATTAAGTTAAAATAGGTTTTTAAAAATTGCTCCAAAAAGAATGTAAAAAAAAGTTCAAAAGTAGGAAAAGAAGAAACGAAAATATAAAGAAAGAAAGAAAGAAGGACATAAAGAAAGAAAGAAAGAAGAAAGAAAACGTAAAAGAAAGTTTAAATAAAGTTGAAAAACGTTTTTAAAAAATAAACCGAAAAGAATGCAAGAAAGAAAGTTAAAAAAGTAGAAAAAGAAGAAAGAAACCAAAATAGAATGAAAGAAAGAAAGAAAGAAGGACAGAATGAAAGAAAGAATGATTTTAAAGGGAAGGGAAGAAAGAATATATAGTGTAAGACATAAAGTAAAAATTTAAAGAAATTTTAAAATATAAAGAAAGAAAAACGCAAAGTGATACGTTAAAGTAAGTTGAAAAAAAAGAGTGACAAATGAAAGAAAAACGTAGAGATAAAAAAGATAAACTGGAAATAAAAGAGGGAAAAAATAAAAAGGGATGTAAAGGAACTTTTTTTAAAAAGTGGGAAATAAAAATGAGAAGGGTAAAAAAGAAAATAAGAAAGAACAAAAGAAAAGAAAGAAAGAAAGAAAGAAAAGGAAAGAAAGTTAAAAAGATAAAGAAAAATGAAAAAGTAAAGCCAGAACGTAAAAAGGAAAGAAAGTTTTATGAAGTAAAAAAGAAAAGCGGAAAAGAAAAAATAAACAAAATTAAATAATTTAAAGCACTAGAAAAAAGAATGAAGAAATAGAAAGAGAAAGGAAAAATAAATTAATTAATTAAAAAATAAATAAAGAAAATTCTAAAAGCTAACATAAATAAGGGAAAAGAAATTAGAAATAAAAATGGAAAAGAATGAAAAAATTAAAAATAGAGAAAGAAAAATTTTAACAGAAAACAAAAGAGCGTAAGCAGCAAAGCAAGCAAATAAGTTTTTAAAAGAAATAGGAAAGAAAATCGGAAACTAAATTGAAAATAAATACGGTAAAGAAAGAAAGAAAGAAAGAAAAAGGTAAAGAAAGAGCGTAAGAAGGAAAGCAAGAAAAAAGTTTTAAAAAAGAATAAAAAAGAAAAGAGAAAACCAAATTGGAAATAAATATAGTAAAGAAAGAAAAAAAAAAGAAAAAAGAAAGAAAGAAAGAAAGAAAAAGATAACAAAATAAAAAAGGTAAAGAAAGAGTGTAAGAAGCAAAGCAAGAAAATTAATTTTAAAAAAAGAGAAAAAAAATCGGAAACTAAATTGAAAATAAATCCGGGAAAGAAAGAAAGAAAGAAAGAAAGAAAGAAAGAAAGAAAGAAAGAAAGAAAGAAAGAAAGAAAAAGGTAAAGAAAGAGCGTAAGAAGCAAAGCAAGAAAGTAAGTTTTAAAATAGAATAGGAAAGAAAAGAGGAAACCAAATTGGAAATAAATACAGTAAAGAAAGAAGGAAAGAAAAAGAAAGAAAGAAAGAAAGAAAGAAATAATAAAGGTAGAAAAAGAAGGAAAGAAGGAAAAGAAAAGTAAAGTTTTACAAAACGCAATAAGAAAAAATAACGGAAAAGAAAAAAAATCATATGAAAAGTAAATAAGTTAAACACTCAGAAAAGGAAAAAATAGAAATAAAAAGCCAAAGAAAGAAAGGTTTAAAAAGTAATGAGAATGAAAAAAAAAAAAGCGAAATAAAAAAAAAAAAGAAGCGGAAAGGCAGACACACGAATGCATTCAGACGCAACACATGAACGAACAGAAACAAATAGAATTCTGTACGCAGAACGACGATAAAGATGGTGGGAGGAGTGACGTAAATAAATAAACACTCTTATTTTTTTATTTATCATGCAGCTTTATTATCTATATTTTATATTTGTATATATTTTTCTTCTCTCCAGTTCCACTCCCAAATCGTTGACGACATGGAGATGCTTGTCTATCACTTTAGTCATGAACATTAAATATATAAACAAACAATTACGAACATTACACAGTGGACAATCAACAAAATTGGACTCAAAACGACCAGAATAATATAACGCAGCCTGAGGACATTTGATCGAGCTCGCATGGAATGTTTTTCTGCTTTCAGTAGCATACTAATTCGCGTGTTAAACAAATTGATTTTTTTTAATGAGATATAACCGGTCAGATGCAGTCAAGCAGGAAATACTTTTCTTGAATACCTTTAAATTGGAATGAAGTCTTGGCAAAGGTAATGGAGTTGCTTTCTCTGGTCTTCTCCGTGGTTTTGAATCCAGAATTTTCCGCTTTCGACTGAACAAAACGTGAGAACAATGAAGAATGAGTTTGAGTTATGTTTAACGGCATATCAACACATCTATGGCTTATTTAATGCCAAAAAGGTGGGGTTTTAAGGTTTGTTTTTTATTGTTCTGTTATAATGAGAAGGTTGATTTAGTCAGATATTAATGAAATGTTTTTGTTTTTATTCTTTTTATTTTCAAAAACTGAAAATGTCTTCTCGTTTTTTATTAAAAAATGTTTTGCTGAAAATTATATTTTCCTTCAAAAATGTGTTGTAATATTTTTCCTTCAAAAATGTATATTTTTCTACAAATGTCTATTTTTATGTATATATTTCTCTAAAAGTATATTTTTATATTTTCGTAGTGTTTTGACCCCAGTTTGGTGGTTATCATTCTGTAACTCCAGAATGAACTCTTCCTAACACTATATATATATACTACGCCTCTCAAGGGAGAGGGAGGGTCGAGTTGGTAGTAGTTCATTCCAAACCAGAATGACAGTCATACTAACACCTTCCATATTTTGTATTGTTATTTCTTGTTAATATATATTTGTTATTTTTACCCTTGTGGTCCTGTTGTTCTTTTCGGACCTTAACCTGGTCCATAACAGAGGTTAACTAATTGCCCATAGCTGGGACCCTAACAGGTGCTACCACTCCGGGTCAGAGTGGACCTGGGAACAACAGCAATTAAGAGATGACACCATGCTCCTCAAAACCTCCCAATCAAAGGCCTTGCTGCCGGATGCAGTTTACCGTCATGCCCAGGACCAACTAAAGTATGAAGCCATTTCTACTTTCAATATCATAATTCTTGCGTTAAACTTCATGAATTATAGCTCTCCTGAAGTATTTCTATCGTCGTCGTCTTGCGGCCTTGGCCGAGATAGAACCCACTACACCCCTCCAGTATTCCCAGTACATTTGGAACCCTGGCGCAATTTGTAGCGAAATTCATAATCTTGTCAAATAGCTTGATGCTTCACCAGGGCTACCAAGGGTGTTTTTATTGTGACACCAACACTAGATGGGTTGCCTCCAGGCCCCATCCCGTTATTTAATCCATAACTGGAGGGAAGTGACGGATTAATACCTTTCCCAAGGGTACTAGTGCTTAAGTGAATGCAGGGTACTCAACTGGAATTCGAACTCAGCTCACCGATTTCTCTTTCCAAGCCGACGTCCACTGCATCACAATGCACATCCGTCACTGTAGACAGTCAGACTGTAGAGAATTACAGCTTTCAAGAATTATAACTCTCCATGTTCAGTCAGGAGGCAAACAATTATAGCTCACAATAATTATAGCACTCTAGTGGTCGACTAGTATAGCTCTAAAAGATTATGGCTTTCCATATCCAACTAGGGAGCAGTAAAGTATATCTCACCAACATTATAGCTGTCCATGTCCAGTCAACTGGTAAGCAATCATAGCTATCCAGAATGATAAGTCCCCACGTCTAATCAGGAGGTAGACAATTTGTGACGATTATCGCCCGGTTCACACTCCACCCACGTCTATTGAACAGGTGAAGAGGTTCATCCCTTGTTTCCTGTTTAGGATGTGGTTTCCGATTTTTCTCTTTTCCAATCTTTTCACTCTTACGTAGCCCCCTGCGCATCAGTGGCGTTTTCGCCTTGCTTGGGGTGATATGATTAAAAAAAAAAAAGCATTCACACTTATCAGAGCCAAAGCGTCCTTAGTGTTTTGCTTGTCGGGTTGCTGATTTGTGATGAATGCGTGCGTAAACCCACGCCAGAGAGCTTGTCGTCTCGTCAGCTGCTTCCTCGCAAGTTTGGTCAAAGAAAGGAATATTCTTCGACCTGTCATTTTATGCTCAGTGAAAATGAGACCGACGGCGATGATTTGTGCGTCGGCAATGGTTTTTGTCCATAAAACGGGTCTGAGACAATGGCTGACAGTGCTGTTGTGACTGTGGTGACGTGCGCAGCTGAGAGAGCATTGAATTAAGGCTCTGTTTATTTTTGTCTGGAAGCTTCAAACACACGAGTGAAGCGAGCGGTGGAACCGAAACCAAACAAATTTACTCTTTAACTACACAATTATAGCTATCAAGATCTATCGCTCTCTATGTCCAGTTAGACTATTATAGCTCTCAAAAATTATAGCTCTCCATGTCCAACCAGGAAAAAGACAACTATAGCTCTCCAGAAATATAAGTCTCCATGACCAGGTCTCCAGAATTATAGCTCTCCATATCCAGTCAAGAGATAGACAATAAAAGCTCTCAAGAATTATAACTCTCCGTGTCCCGTCAGGGTGTAGACCATTATAACTCTCTAAAATTATAGCCCTGCACTTTCAACCAGAAAGTAGATAATTATTGATCCCCAGAATTATAGCTGGCCATGTTCAAACTCGAATTAGACAAGTATATCTCCTGAAGTATCTCTATATCCAGTCAAGAACTAGAAAATCACAGCTTCTTATAATTATAGTTATCTATGCCCAATCAGGAGGTAGACAATTATAGCTCTCTAGATTTGTAGCTTGCCATGTCTAATCAGGAGGTAGACTATTATAACTTTCAAGAATTATAGCTCTCTTTGACCAGTCAGGAAAAAGACTATTATAGCTCTCAAAAATTATAGCTCTCTTTCAACCGGATAGAAAATTATAGATTTCCAGAATGATAGCTCTCCGTGACTAGTCAGGAAGTATTTTACTATCGGTCTAAAGAATTATAACTCTCCATCTCCTGTCAAGGGGTAAACTATTCTAGCTCTCCAGAATTAAAGCTCTCCCTGCCCAATAAGGAAGTAGACAATTATTTCTATACTGGGTTATAACTCTGCATGTTCAGTCAGGAGGTAAACTTTTATAGTTCTTCAAAAGTATAGCTCTCCATATTTACTCTTTAACTACACAATTATAGCTATCAAGATCTATCGCTCTCTATGTCCAGTTAGACTATTATAGCTCTCAAAAATTATAGCTCTCCATGACCAACCAGGAAAAAGACAACTATAGCTCTCCAGAAATATAAGTCTCCATGACCAGGTCTCCAGAATTATAGCACTCCATCTTCAGACAAGAAGTAGATAATTTGAGTTCTCTTGAAGCATATCTATGTCCAGTCAGGAAATAGACAATCAAAACTCTCCTGAAGTATTCTCTTTCCGCTTAAGAAGTAGAAAATTATATCTCTCCTGAAGTCTCTCCATGTCTAGTCAGGAAGTACACAATTATAGCTCACCTGAAGTATCTCTATGTTTAACAC
This sequence comes from Ascarosepion bandense, assembly GCA_037127315.1. Taxonomy (NCBI): domain Eukaryota; kingdom Metazoa; phylum Mollusca; class Cephalopoda; order Sepiida; family Sepiidae; genus Ascarosepion; species Ascarosepion bandense. Next base: position 12,335 of record JBBBDQ010030492.1, read on the forward strand.
ACACTGAAAGAAAAAAGGAAAAAGAACAATAAAATATATTACCAAGGAAATAGAACAATAAAAGTTATTATCAAGGAAATAGAACAATAAAGGACATTATCAAGGAAATAGAACAATAAAGAACATTATCAGGGAAATAGAACACTAAAAGACATTATCAATGAAATAGAACAATAAAAAACATTATCAATGAAATAGAACAATAAAAGGCATTATCAACGAAATCGAACAATAAAAGACATTATCAAGGAAATCGAACAATAAAAGACATTATCAAGGAAATCGAACAATAAAAAATATTTTCAAGGAAATAGAAAAATAAAAGACATTATTAAGGATATAGAACAATAAAAGACATTATCAAGGAAATAGAACAATAAAAGACATTATCAAGGAAATAGAATAACAAAAAAACATTATCAAAGAGATAGAACAATAAAAGAACAGATATGTATATGACAAAAGATAACGACTGATATTACAATTAAATTTTTAAAGATCAAAGTTAAATGGAAGTCAAGAAGCCAGAAGTGAGTTCTACAAGCAAGATGTGCTAGAAAAGAAACTGATTGCATAGAACGTTCGTTTACAGTAAAATATATACGTATTAGGTATGAAAACATTTTAAATCATAATATTTATTAAAATTGAACGAGAGCATACTGAGAACAGGGATTCGTTTTTAAATATATGTGATTTGCATATCTGTTCCCTTTATTCTTATTTTGAATAGATTACTTTTGTGGGTAACGGTTTCATCTTTAATCATTTCACACCATACAAGGTGATAAAGCCACTAAGACACAAAGGCTTAGCGTGCGTAAAAAATATAAGAAAAATCATTAGTATAAAGAGAGGACAATTTCAATATAAAAAAATACATTAAGAAGATAGCAGATAACGATTGAGATTACATTCAAGTCTCCCTGTCCAATAAGAAAGTAGACAATTATTTCTTTATAGAATTATAGCTCCCCATGTTCAGTTATGAGGTAGGCTTTTATAGCTCTCCAAAAATATAGCTCTCTATCTTCAGACAAGAAGTAGGCAATTTTAGTTCTCTTGAATTATCGCTTTGTCCAGTTAGGAAATAAACAATCAAAACTCTCCTGAAGTATTCCCTTTCCACTCAAGAAGTAGAAAATTATATATCTCCTGAAGTCTTTCCATGTCGAGTCAGGAAGTACACAACCATAGCTCTCCTGAAGTATATCCATGTTTAACACACACTGAAAAAAAAATGTCAATCTTTAGTATCTTCCCTCGCACTTGTGGAGTTCTCTTCCGACTTCTCGCTTTCCAGTCAACTATGATCTTCAAAGATTTGAATCTAATGTCAAATACAATGTCAATGACTATCTTCTATTTATCTTAGTATCTGTTCGTTTATTTTTTTGTCGTTAATATTGTTTCTTTTTATTCATATTCTTTCACACTCGGTAACCGGTTGCGTCTTAGTAGCTATATTGCTTTACTTGGGGTGAAATGGTTAAAAACGAAAAAGAAAGCGCAATACTAAAAGCTTGACATTTCAGTGCTAAAACGTGATTTTTAAGGGAATTTTTAGGAGGAAACGCCTCTTAATATACGCGAAATACGGAAAAACACAGATTGGCAGAAACAAGAAAAAATAAAGTGGAATAGCTACATCTATTGCTAAGAGGTTTAGGCCACTGTGCCAAACCAGGAAGCTTTTCTTGTAAGAATCTATTTTGCACATTTATAAATCTACCATTCGTCTGTGCATTGAACACTGTTGCCATATCTGGTCGGGTGCTCTTGCTATTCTGTTATGGTGAAACACACCTATTCTATAGTGAATAGACTCTCCCACCTAAATTAAGTAGGAGTAGGCGTGGTGGTCCAGTGGATATCGGCTCGGAATAAGAAATCGGAGAGCAGAGTTCGAATTCCAGTTGAATTCATTGCATTCACTTACGCGCAAATATCTTGGGAAAGGTATTAATCCGTCTCTTCCTTCCAGTTATGGGTTAAGTAACAGGACAGATTGGGTTCTATAGCCTTGGTCGGCAACCAGTCTACCGCAGAAAGCAATGGCAACCTACTGCGGGATAATCTTCTGCTCAGTCAGTCATGTCTCTTTCGAGACATGATCGCCCAAGAGTGTTTCACGTATGGCACTTAACTGACTGAGTAAGAGGAACGAGGGTCAGTCGATGTTGGACGATAGTAGTTGACAGTCGAATACGAAAGTAGTCAGCGACCTGGCAAGATTACACTGCGTAATACATATTATATCAAGTTTCTAAATTTTTGTACGTCGAACCTATTAGGACCGACTTTAGCACAAATACTAGCTTCCAATGCGAAAATAACTCCACAGCATATTATTGTCGGGGTTCTCAACAAAATCCAAAGAATGATCTGCAATGTAATTGGCCCCGATTCGACAGCTCACCTTCAGTGAAATTTTCACTAACGGAATGTGGCTTCCCTCTGTCTTTTTTACAAGTATTTTCACGGCTTCTGCTCTGACAAGCGTCATTCCCTGGTGTCCCACCCTCATGAATTTATTCGAGCAACGATCTAAAGGAAAACGAATTGCCGGTGATAATTGAAATTTATAAATGAGAATTATAAGCCGATTTCAGTCATGACTGCCTTACCGGAAGTTGGAATTATGAACGAAATAAAAGTCATTGCTATTTCAGTGAATGAGGTAATTTCATAAGATTTCAGCAATTTCAGTGAATGAGGTAATTTCATAAGTTAAAAAGAACCGAATACGAAACTGAGCAATTATGACTTTCTAGGAAATCTGAATGCATAAAGGCAAGTAGAAGAGTTTGGTTAAAAGCCTGATCTCTCTCTCTCTCTCTCTCTCTCTCTCTCTCTCTCTCTCTCTCTCTCTCTCTCTCCGATTGTCCTTTTCTTAGTTTCTCTTCATTTTGATATTTCTTTCTCTTATGATTTATTTTTTAGTGTATTGGTTTCTCTATCTTTCACTCCTACACTCATTCTCTTTTCACACAGCTCTCTCTCTCTCTCTCTCTCTCTCTCTTATTTTCTTTCTTTCATTTCTCTCTTAGATTTATCTTTCTATCGTTCCCTCTCACTCTTTCAAATCTATCTTTCATTCTCCTTCTTTCATTTCTTTCTTTGCTTTTTTTTCTAATTCTCACAGTTTTTTATACATTTCGTTCTTACTGTCTTTGATTTCTTTCTCTCGTGCTTACTTTTATTTTATGCCCTCTCTCTCTCTCTCTCTCTCTCTCTCTCTCTCTCTCTCTCTCTCTCTCCGATTGTCCTTTTCTTAGTTTCTCTTCATTTTGATATTTCTTTCTCTTATGATTTATTTTTTAGTGTATTGGTTTCTCTATCTTTCACTCCTACACTCATTCTCTTTTCACACAGCTCTCTCTCTCTCTCTCTCTCTCTCTCTCTCTCTCTCCGATTGTCCTTTTCTTAGTTTCTCTTCATTTTGATATTTCTTTCTCTTATGATTTATTTTTTAGTGTATTGGTTTCTCTATCTTTCACTCCTACACTCATTCTCTTTTCACACAGCTCTCTCTCTCTCTCTCTCTCTATCTCTCTCTCTCTCTCTCTCTCTCTCTCTCTCTCTCTCCGATTGTCCTTTTCTTAGTTTCTCTTCATTTTGATATTTCTTTCTCTTATGATTTCTTTTTTAG
>JBBBDQ010030495.1:0-41088 GCA_037127315.1 Ascarosepion bandense
ATATATATATATATATATATATATATATATATATATATATATATAATGAAACATCCTATCAGCCCTGACAGTTGACTAGCCAAAGAGATTAAGAAGTAAGGAAGTATGAGATGATTCGACTTCTGCTCTCATTCCATCTTGACTAACCATTTTATGAACTCTGTTACTTGTACCTTTCTGTACAATAAACTGTTATTTGTTTACCCCTGACGTGTTGTGTAAATCTTTCCACTCGGAATTTACCTTGTTATTTAGATCGTTCCCATTCTGTCTTGACTTACCATTTTATGAACTCTCCGTTACTTGTACTTTTCCGTACAATAAACTCTGTTATTTGTTTGCCCCTGACGTGTTGTGTAAATCTTTCCACTCGGAATTTACCTTGTTATTTAGATCGTTCCCATTCTGTCTTGACTTACCATTTTATGAACTCTCCGTTACTTGTACTTTTCCGTACAATAAACTCTGTTATTTGTTTGCCCCTGACGTGTTGTGTAAATCTTTCCACTTGGAATTTACCTTGTTATTTAGATCGTTCCCATTCCGTCTTGACTTACCATTTTATGAACTCTCCGTTACTTGTACTTTTCCGTACAATAAACTCTGTTATTTGTTTACCCCTTACGTGTTGTGTAAATCTTTCCACTTGGAATTTACCTTGTTATTTAGATCGTTCCCATTCCGTTTTGACTTACCATTTTATGAACTCTCCGTTACTTGTACTTTTCCGTACAATAAACTCTGTTATTTGTTTACCCCTTACGTGTTGTGTAAATCTTTCCACTTGGAATTTACCTTGTTATTTAGATCGTTCCCATTCCGTCTTGACTTACCATTTTATGAACTCTCCGTTACTTGTACTTTTCCGTACAATAAACTCTGTTATTTGTTTACCCCTGACGTGTTGTGTAAATCTTTCCACTTGGAATTTACCTTGTTATTTAGATCGCTCCCATTCCGTCTTGACTTACCATTTTATGAACTCTCCGTTACTTGTACTTTTCCGTACAATAAACTCTGTTATTTGTTTACCCCTTACGTGTTGTGTAAATCTTTCCACTTGGAATTTACCTTGTTATTTAGATCGTTCCCATTCTGTCTTGACTTACCATTTTATGAACTCTCCGTTACTTGTACTTTTCCGTACAATAAACTCTGTTATTTGTTTACCCCTTACGTGTTGTGTAAATCTTTCCACTTGGAATTTACCTTGTTATTTAGATCGTTCCCATTCCGTTTTGACTTACCATTTTATGAACTTCCGTTACTTGTACTTTTCCGTACAATAAACTCTGTTATTTGTTTGCCCCTGACGTGTTGTGTAAATCTTTCCCACTTGGAATTTACCTTGCTATTTAGATCGTTCCCATTCTGTCTTGACTTACCATTTTATGAACTCTCCGTTACTTGTACTTTTCCGTACAATAAACTCTGTTATTTGTTTACCCCTTACGTGTTGTGTAAATCTTTCCACTTGGAATTTACCTTGTTATTTAGATCGTTCCCATTCCGTTTTGACTTACCATTTTATGAACTCTCCGTTACTTGTACTTTTCCGTACAATAAACTCTGTTATTTGTTTACCCCTTACGTGTTGTGTAAATCTTTCCACTTGGAATTTACCTTGTTATTTAGATCGTTCCCATTCTGTCTTGACTTACCATTTTATGAACTCTCCGTTACTTGTACTTTTCCGTACAATAAACTCTGTTATTTGTTTGCCCCTTACGTGTTGTGTAAATCTTTCCACTTGGAATTTACCTTGTTATTTAGATCGTTCCCATTCCGTTTTGACTTACCATTTTATGAACTCTCCGTTACTTGTACTTTTCCGTACAATAAACTCTGTTATTTGTTTACCCCTACGTGTTGTGTAAATCTTTCCACTTGGAATTTACCTTGTTATTTAGATCGTTCCCATTCTGTCTTGACTTACCATTTTATTAGAACCTCCGTTACTTGTACTTTTCCGTACAATAAACTCTGTTATTTGTTTACCCCTACGTGTTGTGTAAATCTTTCCACTTGGAATTTACCTTGTTATTTAGATCGTTCCCATTCCGTTTTGACTTACCATTTTATGAACTCTCCGTTACTTGTACTTTTCCGTACAATAACCTCTGTTATTTGTTTACCCCTTACGTGTTGTGTAAATCTTTCCACTGAATTTACCTTGTTATTTAGATCGTTCCCATTCTGTCTTGACTTACCATTTTATGAACTCTCCGTTACTTGTACTTTTCCGTACAATAAACTCTGTTATTTGGGTTTACCCCCGACGTGTTGTGTAAATCTTTCCACTTGAATTTACCTTGTTATTTAGATCGTTCCCATTCCGTCTTGACTTACCATTTTATGAACTCTCCGTTATTTGTACTTTTCCGTACAATAAACTCTGTTATTTGTTTACCCTCATGTGTTGTGTAAATCTTTCCACTTGAATTTGATTTTGTTATTTAGATTCTGTTCCCATTCCGTTTTGACTTACCATTTTATGAACTCTCCGTTACTTGTACTTTTCCGTACAATAAACTCTGTTATTTGTTTACCCCTTACGTGTTGTGTAAATCTTTCCACTTGGAATTTACCTTGTTATTTAGATCGTTCCCATTCCGTCTTGACTTACCATTTTATGAACTCTCCGTTACTTGTACTTTTCCGTACAATAAACTCTGCTTATTTGTTTACCCCTTACGTGTTGTGTAAATCTTTCCACTTGGAATTTACCTTGTTATTTAGATCGTTCCCATTCTGTCTTGACTTACCATTTTATGAACTCTCCGTTACTTCTTGTACTTTTCCGTACAATAAACTCTGTTATTTGTTTACCCCTTACGTGTTGTGTAAATCTTTCCACTTGGAATTTACCTTGTTATTTAGATCGTTCCCATTCTGTCTTGACTTACCATTTTATGAACTCTCCGTTACTTGTACTTTTCCGTACAATAAACTCTGTTATTTGTTTGCCCCTGACGTGTTGTGTAAATCTTTCCACTTGGAATTTACCTTGTTATTTAGATCGTTCCCATTCTGTCTTGACTTACCATTTTATGAACTCTCCGTTACTTGTACTTTTCCGTACAATAAACTCTGTTATTTGTTTATCTCTGACGTGTTGTGTAAATCTTTCCACTTGAATACCTTGTTATTTAGATCGTTCCCATTCTGTCTTGACTTACCATTTTATGAACTCTCCGTTACTTGTACTTTTCCGTACAATAAACTCTGTTATTTGTTTGCCCCTTACGTGTTGTGTAAATCTTTCCACTTGGAATTTACCTTGTTATTTAGATCGTTCCCATTCTGTCTTGACTTACCATTTTATGAACTCTCCGTTACTTGTACTTTTCCGTACAATAAACTCTACTTGTTTGCCCCTGACGTGTTGTGTAAATCTTTCCACTTGGAATTTACCTTGTTATTTAGACTGTTCCCATTCCGTTTTGACTTACCATTTTATGAACTCTCCGTTACTTGTACTTTTCCGTACAATAAACTCTGTTATTTGTTTACCCCTGACGTGTTGTGTAAATCTTTCCACTTGAATTTACCTTGTTATTTAGATCGTTCTATTCTGTCTTGACTTACTATTTTATGAACTCTCCGTTACTTGTACTTTTCCGTACAATAAACTCTGTTATTTGTTTACCCCTTACGTGTTGTGTAAATCTTTCCACTTGGAATTTACCTTGTTATTTAGATCGTTCCCATTCTGTCTTGACTTACCATTTTATGAACTCTCCGTTACTTGTACTTTTCCGTACAGTCAAACTCTGTTATTTGTTTGCCCCTTACGTGTTGTGTAACTTTCCACTGAATTTACCTTGTTATTTAGATCGTTCCCATTCCGTTTTGACTTACCATTTTATGAACTCTCCGTTACTTGTACTTTTCCGTACAATAAACTCTGTTATTTGTTTGCCCCTTACGTGTTGTGTAAATCTTTCCACTTGGAATTTACCTTGTTATTTAGATCGTTCACATTCCGTTTTGACTTACCATTTTATGAACTCTCCGTTACTTGTACTTTTCCGTACAATAAACTCTGTTATTTGTTTGCCCCTGACGTGTTGTGTAAATCTTTCCACTTGGAATTTACCTTGTTATTTAGATCGTTCCCATTCCGTTTTGACTTACCATTTTATGAACTCTCCGTTACTTGTACTTTTCCGTACAATAAACTCTGTTATTTGTTTGCCCCTGACGTGTTGTGTAAATCTTTCCACTTGGAATTTACCTTGTTATTTAGATCGTTCCCATTCCGTTTTGACTTACCATTTTATGAACTCTCCGTTACTTGTACTTTTCCGTACAATAAACTCTGTTATTTGTTTGCTCCTGACGTGTTGTGTAAATCTTTCCACTTGGAATTTACCTTGTTATTTAGATCGTTCCCATTCCGTTTTGACTTACCATTTTATGAACTTCCGTTACTTGTACTTTTCCGTACAATAGTCCTGTTATTTGTTTACTCCCTTACGTGTTGTGTAAATCTTTCCACTTGGAATTTACCTTTGTTATTTAGATCGTTCCCATTCTGTCTTGACTTACCATTTTATGAACTCTCCGTTACTTGTACTTTTCCGTACAATAAACTCTGTTATTTGTTTGCCCCTTACGTGTTGTGTAAATCTTTCCACTTGGAATTTACCTTGTTATTTAGATCGTTCCCATTCCGTTTTGACTTACCATTTTATGAACTCTCCGTTACTTGTACTTTTCCGTACAATAAACTCTGTTATTTTGTTTGCCCCTGACGTGTTGTGTAAATCTTTCCACTTGGAATTTACCTTGTTATTTAGATCGTTCCCATTCCGTTTTGACTTACCATTTTATGAACTCTCCGTTACTTGTACTTTTCCGCACAAACTCTGTTATTTGTTTACCCCTTACGTGTTGTGTAAATCTTTCCACTTGGAATTTACCTTGTTATTTAGATCGTTCCCATTCCGTTTTGACTTACCATTTTATGAACTCTCCGTTACTTGTACTTTTCCGTACAATAAACTCTTGTTATTTGTTTACCCCTTACGTGTTGTGTAAATCTTTCCACTTGGAATTTACCTTGTTATTTAGATCGTTCCCATTCTGTCTTGACTTACCATTTTATGAACTCTCCGTTACTTGTACTTTTCCGTACAATAAACTCTGTTATTTGTTTGCCCCTGACGTGTTGTGTAAATCTTTCCACTTGGAATTTACCTTGTTATTTAGATCGTTCCCATTCTGTCTTGACTTACCATTTTATGAACTCTCCGTTACTTGTACTTTTCCGTACAATAAACTCTGTTATTTGTTTACCCCTTACGTGTTGTGTAAATCTTTCCACTTGGAATTTACCTTGTTATTTAGATCGTCTCCATTCCGTTTTGACTTACCATTTTATGAACTCTCCGTTACTTGTACTTTTCCGTACAATAAACTCTGTTATTTGTTTACCCCTTACGTGTTGTGTAAATCTTTCCACTTGGAATTTACCTTGTTATTTAGATCGTTCCCATTCTGTCTTGACTTACCATTTTATGAACTCTCGTTACTTGTACTTTTCCGTACAATAAACTCTGTTATTTGTTTGCCCCTTACGTGTTGTGTAAATCTTTCCACTTGGAATTTACCTTGTTATTTAGATCGTTCCCATTCCGTTTTGACTTACTATTTTATGAACTCTCCGTTACTTGTACTTTTCCGTACAATAAACTCTGTTATTTGTTTGCCCCTGACGTGTTGTGTAAATCTTTCCACTTGGAATTTACCTTGTTATTTAGATCGTTCCCATTCCGTTTTGACTTACCATTTTATGAACTCTCCGTTACTTGTACTTTTCCGTACAATAAACTCTGTTATTTGTTTACCCCTTACGTGTTGTGTAAATCTTTCCACTTGGAATTTACCTTGTTATTTAGATCGTTCCCATTCCGTTTTGACTTACCATTTTATGAACTCTCCGTTACTTGTACTTTTCCGTACAATAAACTCTGTTATTTGTTTACCCCTTACGTGTTGTGTAAATCTTTCCACTTGAATACCTTGTTATTTAGATCGTTCCCATTCTGTCTTGACTTACCATTTTATGAACTCTCCGTTACTTGTACTTTTCCGTACAATAAACTCTGTTATTTGTTTGCCCCTGACGTGTTGTGTAAATCTTTCCACTTGGAATTTACCTTGTTATTTAGATCGTTCCCATTCTGTCTTGACTTACCATTTTATGAACTCTCCGTTACTTGTACTTTTCCGTACAATAAACTCTGTTATTTGTTTACCCCTTACGTGTTGTGTAAATCTTTCCACTTGGAATTTACCTTGTTATTTAGATCGTTCCCATTCCGTTTTGACTTACCATTTTATGAACTCGTTACTTGTACTTTTCCGTACAATAAACTCTGTTATTTGTTTACCCCTTACGTGTTGTGTAAATCTTTCCACTTGGAATTTACCTTGTTATTTAGATCGTTCCCATTCTGTCTTGACTTACCATTTTATGAACTCTCCGTTACTTGTACTTTTCCGTACAATAAACTCTGTTATTTGTTTGCCCCTGACGTGTTGTGTAAATCTTTCCACTTGGAATTTACCTTGTTATTTAGATCGTTCCCATTCTGTCTTGACTTACCATTTTATGAACTCTCCGTTACTTGTACTTTTCCGTACAATAGACTCTGTTATTTGTTTACCCCTTACGTGTTGTGTAAATCTTTCCTTGGAATTTACCTTGGTATTTAGATCGTTCCCATTCCGTCTTGACTTACCATTTTATGAACTCTCCGTTACTTGTACTTTTCCGTACAATAAACTCTGTTATTTGTTTGCCCCTTACGTGTTGTGTAAATCTTTCCACTTGGAATTTACCTTGTTATTTAGATCGTTCCCATTCCGTCTTGACTTACCATTTTATGAACTCTCCGTTACTTGTACTTTTCCGTACAATAAACTCTGTTATTTGTTTGCCACGTGTTGTGTAAATCTTTCCACTTGGAATTTACCTTGTTATTTAGATCGTTCCCATTCTGTCTTGACTTACCATTTTATGAACTCTCCGTTACTTGTACTTTTCCGTACAATAAACTCTGTTATTTGTTTGCCCCTGACGTGTTGTGTAAATCTTTCCACTTGGAATTTACCTTGTTATTTAGATCGTTCCCATTCTGTCTTGACTTACCATTTTATGAACTCTCCGTTACTTGTACTTTCCGTACAATAAACTCTGTTATTTGTTTGCCCCTGACGTGTTGTGTAAATCTTTCCACTTGGAATTTACCTTGTTATTTAGATCGTTCCCATTCTGTCTTGACTTACCATTTTATGAACTCTCCGTTACTTGTACTTTTCCGTACAATAAACTCTGTTATTTGTTTACCCCTGACGTGTTGTGTAAATCTTTCCACTTGGAATTTACCTTGTTATTTAGATCGTTCCCATTCTGTCTTGACTTACCATTTTATGAACTCTCCGTTACTTGTACTTTTCCGTACAATAAACTCTGTTATTTGTTTGCCCCTTACGTGTTGTAAATCTTTCCACTTGGAATTTACCTTGTTATTTAGATCGTTCCCATTCTGTCTTGACTTACCATTTTATGAACTCTCCGTTACTTGTACTTTTCCGTACAATAAACTCTGTTATTTGTTTACCCTTACGTGTTGTGTAAATCTTTCCACTTGGAATTTACCTTGTTATTTAGATCATTCCCATTCTGTCTTGACTTACCATTTATGAACTCTCGTTACTTGTACTTTTCCGTACAATAAACTCTGTTATTTGTTTGCCCCTTACGTGTTGTGTAAATCTTTCCACTTGGAATTTACCTTGTTATTTAGATCGTTCCCATTCTGTCTTGACTTACCATTTTATGAACTCTCCGTTACTTGTACTTTTCCGTACAATAAACTCTGTTATTTGTTTGCCCCTTACGTGTTGTGTAAATCTTTCCACTTGGAATTTACCTTGTTATTTAGATCGTTCCCATTCCGTTTTGACTTACCATTTTATGAACTCTCCGTTACTTGTACTTTTCCGTACAATAAACTCTGGTATTTGTTTGCCCCTTACGTATTTGTCGCAAATCTTTCCACTTGGAATTTACCTTGTTATTTAAAATCGTTCCCATTCTGTCTTGACTTACCATTTTATGAACTCTCCGTTACTTGTACTTTTCCGTACAATAAACTCTGTTATTTGTTTGCCCCTTACGTGTTGTGTAAATCTTTCCACTTGGAATTTACCTTGTTATTTAGATCGTTCCATTCCGTTTTGACTTACCATTTTATGAACTCTCCACGTTACTTAACACTTTTTCGTACAATAAACTCTGTTATTTGTTTGCCCCTTACGTGTTGTGTAAATCTTTCCACTTGGAATTTACCTTGTTATTTAGATCGTTCCCATTCTGTCTTGACTTACCATTTTATGAACTCTCCGTTACTTGTACTTTTCCGTACAATAAACTCTGTTATTTGTTTGCCCCTTACGTGTTGTGTAAATCTTTCCACTTGGAATTTACCTTTGTATTTAGATCGTTCCCATTCTGTCTTGACTTACCATTTTATGAACTCTCCGTTACTTGTACTTTTCCGTACAATAAACTCTGTTATTTGTTTGCCCCTGACGTGTTGTGTAAATCTTTCCACTTGGAATTTACCTTATTATTTAGATCGTTCCCATTCCGTCTTGACTTACCATTTTATGAACTCTCCGTTACTTGTACTTTTCCGTACAATAAACTCTGTTATTTGTTTACCCCTTACGTGTTGTGTAAATCTTTCCACTTGGAATTTACCTTGTTATTTAGATCGTTCCCATTCCGTTTTGACTTACCATTTTATGAACTCTCCGTTACTTGTACTTTCCGTGCAATAAACTCTGTTATTTGTTTACCCCTTACGTGTTGTGTAAATCTTTCCACTTGGAATTTACCTTGTTATTTAGATCGTTCCCATTCCGTCTTGACTTATTTTATGAACTCTCCGTTACTTGTACTTTTTTACCGTACAATAAACTCTGTTATTTGTTTGCCTTACGTGTTGTGTAAATCTTTCCACTCGGAATTTACCTTGTTATTTAGATCGTTCCCATTCTGTCTTGACTTACCATTTTCTGAACTCTCCGTTACTTGTACTTTTCCGTACAATAAACTCTGTTATTTGTTTACCCCTTACGTGTTGTGTAAATCTTTCCACTTGGAATTTACCTTGTGTGTGTGTGGGTGTGTTTGTGTATATATATATATATATGTTATAATGGAACATCCTATCACCCCTGACAGTTGACTAGCCAAAGAGATTAAGAAGTAAGGAAGTATGAGATGATTCGACTTCTGCTCCCATTCCGTCTTGACTAACCATTTTAATGAACTTTCTGTTAATTGCAGTTTTCCGTACAATAAACTCTGTTATTTGTTTACATTTACCCTTTACTTGTTGTGTAAATCTTTCCACTTGGAATTTACCTTGTTATTTATATCGTTCCCGCGATATAACAATATATATATATATATATATATATATATATATATATATATATATATATATATATAATTCGTTGCTATAATATATATATACATGAAATAATTAAAGATTTGTAATAAAATATAACCAAAAAATGAAAAATACCGTGACATTTTGTCATCTGGGGCATGTAGCAACCCCATCATTTTTAAACCAGGAAAATTGTTTCACGTCATTGTTTTAATTGGCAGTCAGTTTCTCGGCTGGAATTTCATTGGCAATGACCAACAAGCCTGAAAATAAATGCAATTCTATTTTTGTTTGCTTCTTTTTCTGACTGTTTCTCCAGATTTCATTTCAAATGTACAAGTTCCACTTGGTAATGTTGGACTTGGGAAGATTCTCGCAAAATAAAAATATGTAAAGAGTGAAAGAGATTCCAGTTACATTGCAAAGAAAAAATGTGCATCACAATCGTCTGAATCTATTTCCATACAGATATCTTTAGAGACTTTCTACGCACACTCTTCCCTTCAAAAATAAACATATTTTAGTCTATGTCTCTACCTCACCCGGTGAGAATTGAAGTCATCGCTCAGTTGTAATAGGTCCTAGCAAGACAAGCTTGTTAACCATTACACCACGTCAAGAAGCCCTAGACAATTTTAAATATTGGCTTAGATGTGGCACAAGGTCAAAAATGCGGGTTATCCTGTAAGGATCAAAGTTGTAATAGGTCCTAGCAAGACAAGCTTGCTAACCATTACACCACGTCAAGAAGCCCTAGACAATTTTAAATCTTGGCTTAGATGTGACACAAGGTCAAAAATGTGGGGTACTCTGTGAGGATCAAAGTCACTACTCAGTTGTAATAAGTTCTTGCAAAATAAGCTTGCTAAACATTGCACCATGTTGAGAAGCCCTAGACGATTTCAAATCTTGACTTAGATATGGCACAAGGTCAAAAGTGTGGGGTACCCTGTTAGAATCGAAGTCACTACTCAGTTGTAATAGGTTCTAGCAAGACAAGCTTGCTAACCATTACACCATGTCAAGAAGCCCTAGACAATTTCAAATCTTGGCTTAGATGTGGCACAAGGTCAAACATGTGGGGTACCCTGTTAGAATCGAAGTCACTACTCAGTTGTAATAGGTTCTAGCAAGACAGCCTTGCTGTTACACCAAGTTGAGCAGCCCTAGACGATTTCAAAGCCTGGCTTAGATATGGCATAAGGTCAAGAGTGTAGGGTACCCTATGAGGATCGAAGTCACTAATCAGTTGTAATAGGCTCTAGCGAGATAAGCTTACTAACCATCACACAACATAAAGGGGCCCTAGACAATTTCAAATCTTGACTTAAATGTGGTACAAGGCCAAAAGTGTGGGGTACCCATTGATGATTGAAATCTTTATTCAGTTGTAATAGGTTCTAGCAATACAAGCTTGTTAACCATTACATCACGTCAAAATAGTAGCACTGCAAATATTGCTAAAATTATGTACTGAAATTACTTGAAAATGATTTTATATAGCACAAATGAAGGAAAGACTTGAAGCAACTAAAATGTGGTTCTACAGAAGAATGCTGAGGATACCATGAACAGAACTTGGGAGCAATGACAAGTTTTTTGAGAGGATAAACATGAGAAGGAAATTGTTATTTCACAAAAGGAAAAAACAGCTGAAGTTTTTGGGCCATATTATGAGGAAAGCAGGCTTGGAGAATCTGATGCTCACGAGAGAGATAAAGGGAGAAAGTGACAAGGGAAAGCAACACATGACATACTTGAGGTACTTGAGCAGACGCATGGCAGAGGGCGGAATGAGCAAAGATGACAGGGGAAGAAATATTAAGAGCAACAAAGGATAGGAAAATGTGGAGGGTCATAAAAATTTATCATAAATAATCAGGCCCGTAGAAATAAATATATAATACTGTTTGATTATAAACAGAATATCTACTTAAATACGAGTATCGATCAAAAATAATGTTCAAACAAATCATTTCAAATTGTCGGTTGTTTATAACCAGTTTCGTTAATCTTCGTTAATTTCCGTAACATGATGATTATCGTAAATAATCAGGTCGGTAGAAATAAATATATAATACTGTTTGATTATAAACAGAATATCTACTTAAATACGAGTATCGATCAAAAATAATGTTCAAACAAATCATTTCAAATTGTCGGTTGCTTAATCAAGTTTCGTTAATCTTCGTTAATTTCCGTAACATGTTTATATATATATTTCTATAAAATTCTATTTTTATACTATCATAGTGTTTTCAAACCAGTTATCCCAGTTGGGGGTTAACCATAGCTGGGACCCTAACAGGTGCTACCACTTCGGGTCAGGGTGAACCTGAGAACAACAGTAATTAAGAGGTGGTTCTATGCTCCTCACAACCTACCAATCAGAGACCTTGCTGCAGGATGCAGTTTACCGTCATGCCCAGAACTATGTATGTATGTGTTTATGTGTGAGTCATACCTTTTCAGCTGATTCCTTCTATTGTTAACAAAATTGTTGACAAGATTGTTAGCAAAATTGTTGACAAGATTGTTAGCAAAATTGTTAACAAAATTGTTAACCTTGTTAACAAGGTTTGCAAAGTTGTTAGCAAGGTTGTTAACAAGGTTTTTAACGAGATTGTAAACAAAGTTTTTAAAAGATTGTTAGTAAGATTGCTAACAATGTTGTTATCAAGAATTTTTGCAAATTATTAACAAAGTTGTTCACAAGATTTTTAACAAGGTTGTTGACAAGATTGTTAGTGACAATGTTAACAGGATTTTTAACAAGATTTTTAACAATATTGTTAGCAATATTGTTAGCAATATTGTTAGCAATATTCTAAAAAGGTTGTTAACGAGATTGTTAATAAGGTTGTTAACAATATTTTTAGCAAGATTGACAGAACAGGGGTTGCGTCGTGTAACAGGAGAAAGTGTGCTAAGATCCACCAGGAATAGGAAGACATGGAAAGCCATGATCGCCTACATCCTGAAAGGACAAGGCACATAGAAGAAGAAAAAGGGTCTATGCATTGACTATTGCTGCTATATCATATACTAGCAGTATAGCCCGGCATTGCTCGGGTATAATGAATGCTTTAAAACTAATCCATGGTCCTGGAGCTCAGACTCAGCCTAAAGAATATTTGTGTGAAGTTTGGTGAGAATCGGATAAAAATTGTGGATTTGTATAAAGGACATACAGACAGATAAACAGACACATACACAAACATCTTGCCTTTTATATATATATATTATCGATTTTCTGCACTATTGTAAGAACTGCAACCTTGAACCTTCAGAATATCGTTTCTTATGTCTTTGTCTATGATTGTATCAAATTTGATTAAAATCGGACCACTCTTTCTATTACCCGATTTTTTCGATTATCAATTTTCAATATTTATCGGGGGTACCTCAACACAAAATCTAGCTAAGAACACTCGCAGATGCTTATAGTACAACTGTGTAAATCTTCAAGAAAATCAGTTCAGCCGTTTTGGAGTCTATAGGTAACGGACACATACACACACACATACACACACACACACACATGCACACACACACATACAAAGTTCCATTTATAAATAATTACTGGTATACTGGTATATATATATTTTTTTTTCTTCAAAAATATACTGTTGGTAATATTTTTTCATCATAAATATATTGCTGGTAATATTTTTTTCTTCCAAAAATGTATTGCTGGTAATATTTTCTCAAAAATGTATTGCTTGAATTTTCACTATAAAAATTGATTTTTATACTTTTATAATGTTTCAAAACATTATGAAACTATGAAAATAGATTTCTATTTAGAAAATAGATAGTTTGGGGTTTAACTATTTTCCCATAACTGGGGCCCTAACAGATGCTACCACCCCAGGCCAGGGTGGACCTGGGAAAAATAGCAATTAAAAGGTGGTTCTTTGCTCAATCAAAACTTCCCAATTAGTGGCCTTGCTGCTGAATGCAGTTTATTGTCATAATCAGGAAACTAGATATGTTTTAAGATAAAACAAATTGTGTAACACTATTTTTAGTCTGGCCAGACAGAAGTAATTATATTCGTGGTATTATTAATTATTGCAGATCAGATGGAAGAAATTGTGTTGGTTCGGATTATGAATTTGTATAAATCGAAAAGAACCAACTGAAAAAAATGTTGTTTGTTCTAATATAAACACAGGTAATAAATTTATTCCAATATGAGCAGAGGAAAGTAATGGGTTGCAAAACCCAAAGCCGAGAGATATGAATGAATTCATATTTTGCAGGTGTGCTATTTGATAATCAGCTGGTTCAATGGAGGATATTGTTAACAGGCAGAGACAGTGTGGCTGGGAGAAATACAATTGATGCTTGAGTTACACCGCAGATAAAAGTAAAAAATTTTAAACAAAAACAATTTTTTGATTGTCGGAAAGGATTGTCACCAATAAAGGAAATATTTGATGAGTGAAAACAAAAGTTAAATTCTGACTATAGAAGAGAAGTGGAATTAAAATTTCCAAGACTGAGTTACACCGCAGTTAAAAATGTAAAAATTTTGAACAAAACATAGCTTTTGAATTGTCGGAAAGGATTGTTCCAAATTAAAGGAAATATTTGATGAGTGAAAACAAAAGTTAAATTCTGACTATAGAAGAGAAGTGGAATTAAAATTTCCAAGACTGAGTTACACCGCAGTTAAAAATGTAAAAATTTTGAACAAAACATAGCTTTTGAATTGTCGGAAAGGATTGTTCCAAATTAAAGGAAATATTTGATGAGTGAAAACAAAAGTTAAATTCTGACTATAGAAGAGAAGTGGAATTAAAATTTCCAAGACTGAGTTACACCGCAGTTAAAAATGTAAAAATTTTGAACAAAACATAGCTTTTGAATTGTCGGAAAGGATTGTTCCAAATTAAAGGAAATATTTGATGAGTGAAAACAAAAGTTAAATTCTGACTATAGAAGAGAAGTGGAATTAAAATTTCCAAGACTGAGTTACACCGCAGTTAAAAATGTAAAAATTTTGAACAAAACATAGCTTTTGAATTGTCGGAAAGGATTGTTCCAAATTAAAGGAAATATTTGATGAGTGAAAACAAAAGTTAAATTCTGACTATAGAAGAGAAGTGGAATTAAAATTTCCAAGACTGAGTTACACCGCAGTTAAAAATGTAAAAATTTTGAACAAAACATAGCTTTTGAATTGTCGGAAAGGATTGTTCCAAATTAAAGGAAATATTTGATGAGTGAAAACAAAAGTTAAATTCTGACTATAGAAGAGAAGTGGAATTAAAATTTCCAAGACTGAGTTACACCGCAGTTAAAAATGTAAAAATTTTGTACAAAACATAGCTTTTGAATTGTCGGAAAGGATTGTTCCAAATTAAAGGAAATATTTGATGAGTGCAAAAAGTTAAATTTCATGAGAATAAAATAAAATTTAAAATTTGGTTAGAAAAGATTTATAAACCTAAAATCTAGGTTTTATTTTTTGCATCAAAAAGAAAAAGCCTAAAAGATGTGATGTCACCAAATTAGAAGCTGCTTCATTGGTTGAACCAAGAGAAGAGAACAGAGAAAGGGATGGCCCCACCCCAAAGATGTGGGCAAAAGTGATTTCATTGGCCAGAGATTGGATTTGCATGTTTATCATCCTCCCCCACCCAGTGAATTTTGAAAAAGCATAAAAATAAAGCCCCTGAGATACCAGAAATGTTGTTGCGCTGAGCTAAGGCAGAGAAGACAAATTATCGCCACTACCCACCACACATTAAGACCAACCTTTGGCAGTTTCCATATAGCTTTGGTGAGAAGCAAACAAAAACATTTTTGAATCGTCACAAACTTGAAAACTTCAATTGGAGTGAACTGACACTGCCAACCAAAAACTTGAATTAATGTTAAGAAAAGCGCTTCTTTTGGATGAAACGTCTACTCCATTGTCGGCTAAGTAGAAAGAGGGGATTGGCGATTGTTTATATTCTTTTTTTTTTTTTTTTTGTATATAAAAACTTTTTCTGCAACTTATTTGGGCGTCATTCAATTTATTTTTGGTGCCATTTCCATTCATTGAAACGTCTGCACGTCCAGTCTGGTTTAACTTGACAGTAAGACAGCTAGTAAGATTTCAGCATGACTTCTTTGAGATTGAAATTCACAGCGTGGGCAGAGAAGAACACCGTTGTAATAGTTAAGTCAAAGACCAGCTACTGAATCGAAACCATCAACAACCAGGCGGCCAAGCGGCCAGTTCACAACTGAATACAAGTCTTTCGCTCTCCCCACATTTTAGATTTGTGCCAGATTTTTGTATTATTCAAAATATATATATCTTTCCTCAATGGTACCCAGAATTTATTCCATAAATTTGTGGCAAGGTCTCATAATTTTACAATTAAAATTGCTAGATGCAGTAGTAAGTTCTATGCTAACAGTTTCTTCTATTGCATTTCTCACTTGTGGATTCTTGTTTTCAAGCCAACTTTGACCTTCAAAAATTTAAATGCAATTCCAATTGTTATCTTCTGTTTGCACAATACCTGTTCTTTCATTGTTCTTTTTCCTCAATATATTGAATCAATAGTAAGGTATGTTGCTAGGAAAATTGGTTCTTTGTGTCATCCTAGACAATTTTTCTCATCAGAATCTTTTTTTTAAATCATGTCACCCCAAGCAAGGCATTCCACTGCCACTATAGCGCAGGGGGTTACATAGAGCGATTGGGTATAGGAAATGTCAGAAGGAGGGTGATAGACGAGTTAGGATGTACATAGGGAGAGAGTTCGAGAGAATGGGTGTGAGTTAGTGTGTTAGGAGGTGTCTATTGACCCTACATTTAAACTCCTGGAGGTTGTAGCCGTCGGGGAAGCAAGCATGCGGAAGGGAATTCCACAGGCGGGAAGTGCGAGAAAAGAAGCTGTTGGAGTAGAAATTGCGGTTACATTTCATCGGTTTCACTGTAAAAGGGTGGGACCTAGTTGCCAATCTAGTATCTCGTGCAAATTCACACCTAGAGGGCACCAGTGATTTAAGTTCATCAGAGCAGAAACCGTGAAAGTATTTATAGAAGAGGCACAGGGAAGCCACATCACGCCGGTGAGAGAGTGACTGCAGGCGGTCAGCTAAGTCGGTATCAATCACATTCCAGATTCTTCGCTGTATTTTGTCAAGAACCCCAAGGAGCATAGCAGGGGCACCCGACCAAATGTGGCAGCAGTAGTCAAAACACGGGCGGATGGTAGATTTATATAAGTGCAGGATAGATTCAGATGGAAAGAATTTCCGGGCCCTGCACAGAGAGCCGACTTTCATAGCAGCGGATTTAGCAATGGATTCGACGTAGTCATTCCACTTGAGGTCCGCTGAGAGTGTCAGGCCAACCAGGCGTAGTGTTAATTTACATCTGCATAAGTCTACCACTCGTCCATACTTGGACTATTGTTACCACATCTGCTCTTGTGTAACAGTTATGTATCTAAAGATCCTTGATAAAAGCCAAAGAATCTGCAATGTTATAGGGCTTGACCTGGCATATTGGTTTCAGTCATATTGCCACTGTTAAAATGCAGTTTCTCTGTCTCTTTTCTAATTTTTTTTTTTTTTTTTTTTTGTAATTATTCCGAAGAAACTTCCTCTGTGGTACCTAGACTATAAATTTAAGCAAAATAATGGACTGGATGTGCGTTATGGTCCAGTGGATATCGGCTCAGAATAAGAAATCGAGGAGCCGAGTTCGAATTCCAGTTGAATTCATTGCATTCACTTACGCGCAAATACCCTGGGGAAAGGTATTAATCCATCTCTTCCCTCCAGTTATGGATTAAATAACAGGACAGATTGGGTTCTATAGCCTTGGCCAGCACCCAGTCTACCGCAGAAAGCAACGGCAACCTACTGTGGGATAATCTTCTGCCCAGTCAGTCATGTCTGTTTGGAGACATGATCGCCCAAGCGTGTTTCACGTATGGCACTTAACTGACTGACTGAATGGATTGGATACAAGATCACATAATTTTACAGTTAAAACTATTAGATGTAGCAGCAAGTTCTATGCCAACAGTTTCTTCCCTTAAACATCATACTTGTGGAATTCTTTTTCAGTATCTTCCTTTCCAGTCAAGTTTATTATTCAAAACTCGAAATAAAATGGCGACTGTTATCTTATGTGTTAATTTCTGTCCTTTTATTGTTCTCTTTCCTTCATAATATTTTTTCTCATATTTTCAATTGGATCTTCAAAAATATAAATGCAATGTCAATCGTTATCTTCTGTCTTCTTACTTCCTGTTCTTTAATTGTCCTCTCTCCTTCATTATGGTTTTCTCATATTCTCAATTTTATTTTCAAAAT
Organism: Ascarosepion bandense; assembly: GCA_037127315.1. NCBI lineage: Eukaryota > Metazoa > Mollusca > Cephalopoda > Sepiida > Sepiidae > Ascarosepion > Ascarosepion bandense. Next base: position 17,808 of record JBBBDQ010030495.1, read on the forward strand.
TGTAAATGCAATGTCAATCGTTATCTTCTGTCTTCTTAATACGTGTTCTTTTAATTTTCTCTCTTCTTCATAAAGGTTTTCTCATATTCTCAATTTGATTTTCAAAACTGTAAATGCAATGTCAATCGTTATCTTCTGTCTTCTTAATTCCTCTTCTTTTATTGTTTTCTCTCTTTCATAATGTTTTTTCTCATATTCTCAATTTGATTTTCAAAACTGTAAATGCAATGTCAATTGTTATCTTCTGTCTTCTTAATTCCTGTTCTTTTATTGTTCTCTCTTCTTCAAAAGTTTTTCTCATATTCTGAATTTGATTTTCAAAACTATAAATGCAATTTCAATCGTTACCTTCTGTCTTCTTAATTCCTGTTCTTTTAATTTTCTCTCTTCTTCATAATGGTTTTCCCATATTCTCAATTTGATTTTCAAAAATGTAAATGTAATGTCAATCGTTATCTTCTGTCTTCTTAATTGCTGTTTTTTTTTTTCTCTCATCTTCCTAACGGTTTTCGCATATTCTGAATTTGATTTTCAAAACTGTAAATGCAATGTCAATTGTTATCTTCTGTCTTCTTAATTCCTGTTCTTTTATTGTCCTCTCTCCTTCATAATGTTTTTTCTTATATTCTCAATTTGATCTTCAAAAAATGTAAATGCAATGTCAATCGTTATCTTCTGTCTTCTTAATTCCTGTTCTTTTATTGTCCTCTCTCGTTCATAATGTTTTTTCTCATATTCTCAATTTGATCTTCAAAAAATGTAAATGCAATGTCAATCGTTATCTTCTGTCTTCTTAATTCCTGTTCTTTTATTGTCCTCTCTCGTTCATAATGTTTTTTCTCATATTCTCAATTTGATCTTCAAAAATGTAAATGCAATGTCAATCATTATCTTCTGTCTTCTTAATTTCTATCGCATTTACAATTTTATCTTGTGTGAATAATATATTTTTATCTCTTTTTTTTAATCGTTTCACCCCAAGCAAGGCGGAACCGCCGCTGATGTTCAGGAGGCTACATAAGAGCAAATGTTTCGACAAGCAGAGAGTGACGAGAAGGATGAGTGAGTTACAGGGCCGTTAAAGAAAGGGCAAGAGGAGGATGGGAACACAGGTGTGAAGATAGTTACGAAGGTAGAGAGAAAGGAAAAGAACAAGATATAGCAGGTGATGTAGAAAGGACTGGAGTCAAGTGGATAAGAGATGGGAATTGACATTGCATTTAAATTCCTGGAGGTAATAGTCCTCAGAAAAGCAATTACATGGAAGGGAGTTCCACAGGTGGGAAGAGCGAGAAAAGAAGCTGCTGGAGTAGAATTGTCGACTGATTTTGGTTGATCTAACTGTAAATAGTGTGACCTCATTGTCCATCTGGTTGCATGAGTAAATTTTTGTGGTGGGGGGCACCAACAACTTTAGTTTTTTGGAGCAGAAACCATGTATATATTTGTACAATAAACAAAGGGAAGCCACATCCTCTGGTGAGAAAGTACCCGGAGTCGAGCTGCCAAGTCGGGACCTTTCACATAACAGTTTCTACTTTGGAGCCTGTCAAGAACACTGAGATAAACAGCAAGCACACCTGGCCATATATGACAGTAGTGTTCTATGCATGGACACTAACTCAGTAAGACATATTGTCAGAGTGATTTTATTACCTTGCTTGGGCCAAAATGATTAAAAAGAAAAATTTCTCACTCCTCATATGATCAGTCCATCATATTCTCAAGATTCTAGTGCTTCTACGTAGTTTTGAGGATGATGAATTCTTATACACTTACTATTTTTTCAATTTACAACATTTTTTCTACCAAAGAGAATCTTTTGTGATTTCCATAACCAATCTTCTAATGAGCTATACTTATTAGTTCCATTAATTTCCAACCCTTTTTCTACAAACAACACATTACAAGCGCCTCTCTCATCTATTGTTATTTCCATAACGAATTTTCTAATGAGCTATACTTATTAGTTCCATTAATTTCGAAACCTTCTTCTACAAACAAGACATTACAAGCCCCTCTCTCATCTATTGTTATTTCCATAACCAATCTTCTAATGAGCTATACTTATTAGTTCCATTAATTTCCAATCCTTCTTCTACAAACAACACATTACAAGCCCTCACTCATCTATTGCTATTTCCATAACCAATCTCTAGTCAGAACTATACTTATTAGTCTCATTAATTTCAACCCTCCTTCTACAACACATTACAAGCCCCTCTCTCATCTATTGTTATTTCCATAAATCAAATCTTCTAATGAGCTATACTTATTAGTTCCATTAATTTCCAACCTTTCTTCTACAAACAACACATTACAAGCCCCTCTCTCATCTATTGTTATTTCCATAACCAATCTTCTAATGAGCTATACTATTAGGTTCCATTAATTTCCAACTCTTTTTCTACAAACAACACATTACAAGCCCCTCTCTCATCTATTGTTATTTCCATAACCAATCTTCTAATGAGCTATACTTATTAGTTCCATTGATTTCCAACTCTTTTTCTTGCCAAAACAACACATTACAAGCGCCTTCATCTATTGTTATTTCCATAACCAATCTTCTAATGAGCTATACTTATTAGTTCCATTAATTTCCAACTCTTTTTCTACAAACAAGACATTACAAGCCCCTCTCTCATCTATTGTTATTTCCATAACCAATCTTCTAATGAGCTATACTTATTAGTTCCATTAATTTCCAACTCTTTTCACAAACAAGACATTACAAGCCCCTCTCTCATCTATTGTTATTTCCATAACCAATCTTCTAATGAGCTATACTTATTAGTTCCATTAATTTCCAACTCTTTTTCTACAAACAACACATTACAAGCGCCTCTCATCCATTGTTATTTCCATAACCAATCTTCTAATGAGCTATACTTATTAGTTCCATTAATTTCCAACTCTTTTTCTACAAACAAGACATTACAAGCCCCTCTCTCATCTATTGTTATTTCCATAACCAATCTTCTAATGAGCTATACTTATTAGCTCCATTAATTTCCAACTCTTTTTCTACAAAAACAACACATTACAAGCCCCTCTCTCATCTATTGTTATTTCCATAACCAATCTTCTAATGAGCTATACTTATTAGTTCCATTAATTTCCAACTCTTTTTCTACAAACAAACAACACATTACAAGCCCTCTCTCATCTATTGTTATTTCCATAACCAATCTTCTAATGAGCTATACTTATTAGTTCCATTAATTTCCAACTCTTTTCTACAAAACAACACACATAAGCCCCTCTCTCATCTATTGTTATTTCCATAACCAATCTTCTAATGAGCTATACTTATTAGTTCCATTAATTTCCAACTCTTTTTCTACAAACAACACATTACAAGCCCCTCTCTCATCTATTGTTATTTCCATAACCAATCTTCTAATGAGCTATACTTATTAGTTCCATTAATTTCCAACTCTTTTTCTACAAACAACACATTACAAGCCCTCTCTCATCTATTGTTATTTCCATAACCAATCTTCTAATGAGCTATACTTATTAGTTCCATTGATTTCCAACTCTTTTCTACAAACAACACATTACAAGCCCCTCTCTCATCTATTGTTATTTCCATAACCAATCTCAATGAGCTATACTTATTAGTTCCATTAATTTCCAACTCTTTTTCTACAAACAACACATTACAAGCCCCCTCTCTCATCTATTGTTATTTCCATAACCAATCTTCTAATGAGCTATACTTATTAGTTCCATTAATTACCAACTCTTTTTCTACAAACAAGACATTACAAGCCCCTCTCTCATCTATTGTTATTTCCATAACCAATCTTCTAGAGCTATACTTATTAGTTCCATTAATTTCCAACTCTTTTTCTACAAACAACACATTACAAGCCCTCTCTCATCTATTGTTATTTCCATAACCAATCTTCTAATGAGCTATACTTATTAGTTCCATTAATTTCCAACTCTTTTTCTACAAACAACACATTACAAGCGCCTCTCTCATCTATTGTTATTTCCATAACCAATCTTCTAGAGCTATACTTATTAGTTCCATTAATTTCCAACTCTTTTTCTACAAACAACACATTACAAGCCCCTCTCTCATCTATTGTTATTTCCATAACCAATCTTCTAATGAGCTATACTTATTAGTTCCATTAATTTCCAACTCTTTTTCTACAAACAACACATTACAAGCGCCTCTCTCATCTATTGTTATTTCCATAACCAATCTTCTAATGAGCTATACTTATTAGTTCCATTAATTTCCAACTCTTTTTCTACAAACAAATCACATTACAAGCCCCTCTCTCATCTATTGTTATTTCCATAACCAATCTTCTAATGAGCTATACTTATTAGTTCCATTAATTTCCAACTCTTTTTCTACAAACAACACATTACAAGCCCCTCTCTCATCTATTGTTATTTCCATAACCAATTTAATGAGCTATACTTATTAGTTCCATTAATTTCCAACTCTTTTTCTACAAACAAGACATTACAAGCCCTCTCTCATCTATTGTTATTTCCATAACCAATCTTCTAATGAGCTATACTTATTAGTTCCATTAATTTCCAACTCTTTTTCTACAAACAACACATTACAAGCCCCTCTCTCATCTATTGTTATTTCCATAACCAATCTTCTAATGAGCTATACTTATTAGTTCCATTAATTTCCAACTCTTTTTCTACAAACAAATACATTACAAGCCCCTCTCTCATCTATTGTTATTTCCATAACCAATCTTCTAATGAGCTATACTTATTAGTTCCATTAATTTCCAACTCTTTTTCTACAAACAACACATTACAAGCCCCTCTCTCATCTATTGTTATTTCCATAACCAATCTTCTAATGAGCTATATACTTTATTAGTTCCATTAATTTCCAACTCTTTTTCTACAAACAACACATTACAAGCGCTCTCATCTATTGTTATTTCCATAACCAATCTTCTAATGAGCTATACTTATTAGCTTACTAATTTCCAACTCTCTTTTTCTACAAACAACACATTACAAGCCCCTCTCATCTATTGTTATTTCCATAACCAATCTTCTAATGAGCTATACTTATTAGTTCCATTAATTTCCAACTCTTTTTCTACAAACAACACATTACAAGCCCCTCTCTCATCTATTGTTATTTCCATAACCAATCTTCTAATGAGCTATACTTATTAGTTCCATTAATTTCCAACTCTTTTTCTACAAACAAGACATTACAAGCCCCTCTCATCTATTGTTATTTCCATAACCAATCTTCTAATGAGCTATACTTATTAGTTCCATTAATTTCCAACTCTTTTTCTACAAACAACACATTACAAGCCCCTCTCTCATCTATTGTTATTTCCATAACCAATCTTCTAATGAGCTATACTTATTAGTTCCATTAATTTCCAACTCTTTTTCTACAAACAACACATTACAAGCCTCTCTCATCTATTGTTATTTCCATAACCAATCTTCTAATGAGCTATACTTATTAGTCTTACTAATTTCCAACTCTTTTTCTACAAACAACACATTACAAGCCCTCTCTCATCTATTGTTATTTCCATAACCAATCTTCTAATGAGCTATACTTATTAGTTCCATTAATTTCCAACTCTTTTCTACAAACAAGACATTACAAGCTCCCTCTCTCATCTATTGTTATTTCCATAACCAATCTTCTAATGAGCTATACTTATTAGTTCCATTAATTTCCAACTCTTTTTTCTACAAACAACACATTACAAGCCCCTCTCTCATCTATTGTTATTTCCATAACCACCTTCTAATGAGCTATACTTATTAGTTCCATTAATTTCCAACTCTTTTTCTACAAACAACACATTACAAGCCCCTCTCTCATCTATTGTTATTTCCATAACCAATCTTCTAATGAGCTATACTTATTAGTTCCATTAATTTCCAACTCTTTTTCTACAAACAAATACATTACAAGCCCCTCTCATCTATTATTATTTCCATAACCAATCTTCTAATGAGCTATACTTATTAGTTCCATTAATTTCCAACTCTTTTTCTACAAACAACACATTACAAGCCCTCTCTCATCTATTGTTATTTCCATAACCAATCTTCTAATGAGCTATACTTATTAGTTCCATTGATTTCCAACTCTTTTTCTACAAACAACACATTACAAGCCCTCTCTCATCTATTGTTATTTCCATAACCAATCTTCTAATGAGCTATACTTATTAGTTCCATTAATTTCCAACTCTTTTCTACAAACAACACATTACAAGCCCCTCTCTCATCTATTGTTATTTCCATAACCAATCTTCTAATGAGCTATACTTATTAGTTCCATTAATTTCCAACTCTTTTTCTACAAACAAGACATTACAAGCTCCTCTCTCATCTATTGTTATTTCCATAACCAATCTTCTAATGAGCTATACTTATTAGTTCCATTAATTTCCAACTCTTTTTCTACAAACAACACATTACAAGCTCCTCTCTCATCTATTGTTATTTCCATAACCAATCTTCTAATGAGCTATACTTATTAGTTCCATTAATTTCCCCAACTCTTTTTCTACAAACAACACATTACAAGCCCCTCTCTCATCTATTGTTATTTCCATAACCAATCTTCTAATGAGCTATACTTATTAGTTCCATTAATTTCCAACTCTTTTTCTACAAACAACACATTACAAGCCCTCTCTCATCTATTGTTATTTCCATAACCAATCTTCTAATGAGCTATACTTATTAGTTCCATTAATTTCCAACTCTTTCTACAAACAACACATTACAAGCCCCTCTCTCATCTATTGTTATTTCCATAACCAATCTTCTAATGAGCTATACTTATTAGTTCCATTAATTTCCAACTCTTTTTCTACAAACAACACATTACAAGCCCTCTTCTCATCTATTGTTATTTCCATAACCAATCTTCTAATGAGCTATACTATTAGTTCCATTAATTTCCAACTCTTTTTCTACAAACAACACATTACAAGCCCCTCTCTCATCTATTATTGTTATTTCCATAACCAATCTTCTAATGAGCTATACTTATTAGTTCCATTGATTTCCAACTCTTTTTCTACAAACAACACATTACAAGCTCCCTCTCATCTATTGTTATTTCCATAACCAATCTTCTAATGAGCTTGCTATACTTATTAGTTCCATTAATTTCCAACTCTTTTTCTACAAACAACACATTACAAGCCCTCTCTCATCTATTGTTATTTCCATAACCAATCTTCTAATGAGCTATACTTATTAGTTCCATTAATTTCCAACTCTTTTTCTACAAACAAGACATTACAAGCCCTCTCTCATCTATTGTTATTTCCATAACCAATCTTCTAATGAGCTATACTTATTAGTTCCATTAATTTCCAACTCTTTTTCTACAAACAACACATTACAAGCCCCTCTCTCATCTATTGTTATTTCCATAACCAATCTTCTAATGAGCTATACTTATTAGTTCCATTAATTTCCAACTCTTTTTCTACAAACAACACATTACAAGCGCCTTCATCTATTGTTATTTCCATAACCAATCTTCTAATGAGCTATACTTATTAGTTCCATTAATTTCCAACTCTTTTTCTACAAACAACACATTACAAGCCCCTCTCTCATCTATTGTTATTTCCATAACCAATCTTCTAATGAGCTATACTTATTAGTTCCATTAATTTCCAACTCTTTTTTCTACAAACAACACATTACAAGCTCCTCTCTCATCTATTGTTATTTCCATAACCAATCTTCTAATGAGCTATACTTATTAGTTCCATTAATTTCCAACTCTTTTTTTCTACAAACAAGACATTACAAGCCTCTCATCTATTGTTATTTCCATAACCACCTTCTAATGAGCTATACTTATTAGTTCCATTAATTTCCAACTCTTTTTCTACAAACAACACATTACAAGCCCCTCTCTCTCATCTATTGTTATTTCCATAACCAATCTTCTAATGAGCTATACTTATTAGTTCCATTAATTTCCAACTCTTTTTCTACAAACAACACATTACAAGCCCTCTCTCATCTATTGTTATCATAACCAATCTTCTAATGAGCTATACTTATTAGTTCCATTAATTTCCCCAACTCTTTTTCTACAAACAACACATTACAAGCCCCTCTCTCATCTATTGTTATTTCCATGTAACCAATCTTCTAATGAGCTATACTTATTAGTTCCATTAATTTCCAACTCTTTTCTACAAACAAGACATTACAAGCCCCTCTCATCTATTGTTATTTCCATAAATCCAATCTTCTAATGAGCTATACTTATTAGTTCCATTAATTTCCAACTCTTTTTCTACAAACAACACATTACAAGCCCTCTCTCATCTATTGTTATTTCCATAACCAATCTTCTAATGAGCTATACTTATTAGTTCCATTAATTTCCAACTCTTTTTCTACAAACAAGACATTACAAGCCCCTCTATCTATTTTTATTTCCATAACCAATCTTCTAATGAGCTATACTTATTAGTTCCATTAATTTCCAACTCTTTTTCTACAAACAACACATTACAAGCCCCTCTCTCATCTATTGTTATTTCCATAACCAATCTTCTAATGAGCTATACTTATTAGTTCCATTAATTTCCAACTCTTTCTACAAAAACAACACATTACAAAGCCCTCTCTCATCTATTGTTATTTCCATAACCAATCTTCTAATGAGCTATACTTATTAGTTCCATTAATTTCCAACTCTTTTTCTACAAACAACACATTACAAGCCCCTCTCTCATCTATTGTTATTTCCATAACCAATCTTCTAATGAGCTATACTTATTAGTTCCATTAATTTCCAACTCTTTTTCTACAAACAACACATTACAAGCGCCTTCTCTCATCTATTGTTATTTCCATAACCAATCCTTCTAATGAGCTATACTTATTAGTTCCATTAATTTCCAACTCTTTTCTACAAACAACACATTACAAGCCCTCTCTCATCTATTGTTATTTCCATAACCAATCTTCTAATGAGCTATACTTATTAGTTCCATTAATTTCCAACTCTTTTCTACAAACAACACATTACAAGCGCCTCTCTCTCATCTATTGTTATTTCCATAACCAATCTTCTAATGAGCTATACTTATTAGTTCCATTAATTTCCAACTCTTTTTCTACAAACAACACATTACAAGCCCTCTCTCATCTATTGTTATTTCCATAACCAATCTTCTAATGAGCTATACTTATTAGTTCCATTAATTTCCAACTCTTTTCTACAAACAACACATTACAAGCCCCTCTCTCATCTATTGTTATTTCCATAACCAATCTTCTAATGAGCTATACTTATTAGTTCCATTAATTTCCAACTCTTTTTCTACAACAAGACATTACAAGCCCTCTCTCATCTATTGTTATTTCCATAACCAATCTTCTAATGAGCTATACTTATTAGTTCCATTAATTTCCAACTCTTTTTCTACAAACAACACATTACAAGCCCTCTCATCTATTGTTATTTCCATAACCAATCTTCTAATGAGCTATACTTATTAGTTCCATTAATTTCCAACTCTTTTTCTACAAACAACAACACATTACAAGCCCCTCTCTCATCTATTGTTATTTCCATAACCAATCTTCTAATGAGCTATACTTATTAGTTCCATTAATTTCCAACTCTTTTTCTACAAACAACACATTACAAGCCCCTCTCTCATCTATTGTTATTTCCATAACCAATCTTCTAATGAGCTATACTTATTAGTTCCATTAATTTCCAACTCCTTTTCTACAAACAAGACATTACAAGCCCCTCTCTCATCTATTGTTATTTCCATAACCAATCTTCTAATGAGCTATACTTATTAGTTCCATTAATTTCCAACTCTTTTTCTACAAACAACACATTACAAGCCCCTCTCTCATCTATTGTTATTTCCATAACCAATCTTCTAATGAGCCATACTTATTAGTTCCATTAATTTCCAACTCTTTTTCTACAAACAAGACATTACAAGCCTCTCTCTCATCTATTTTTATTTCCATAACCAATCTTCTAATGAGCTATACTTATTAGTTCCATTAATTTCCAACTCTTTTTCTACAAACAACACATTACAAGCCCTCTCATCTATTGTTATTTCCATAACCAATCTTCTCTAATGAGCTATACTTATTAGTTCCATTAATTTCCAACTCTTTTTCTACAAACAACACATTACAAGCGCCTTTCTCATCTATTGTTATTTCCATAACCAATCTTCTAATGAGCTATACTTATTAGTTCCATTAATTTCCAACTCTTTTTCTACAAACAACACATTACAAGCTCCTCTCTCATCTATTGTTATTTCCATAACCAATCTCTCTTAATGAGCTATACTTATTAGTTCCATTAATTTCCAACTCTTTTTCTACAAACAAGACATTACAAGCCCTCTCTCTCATCTATTGTTATTTCCATAACCAATCTTCTAATGAGCTATACTTATTAGTTCCATTAATTTCCAACTCTTTTTCTACAAACAACACATTACAAGCGCCCTCTCTCATCTATTGTTATTTCCATAACCAATCTTCTAATGAGCTATACTTATTAGTTCCATTAATTTCCAACTCTTTTTCTACAAACAAGACATTACAAGCCCTCTCTCATCTATTGTTATTTCCATAACCAATCTTCTAATGAGCTATACTTATTAGCTCCATTAATTTCCAACTCTTTTTCTACAAACAACACATTACAAGCTTCTCTCATCTATTGTTATTTCCATAACCAATCTTCTAATGGAATATACTTATTAGTTCCATTAATTTCCAACTCTTTTCTACAAACAATACATTACAAGCCCCTCTCTCATCTATTGTTATTTCCATAACCAATCTTCTAATGAGCTATACTTATTAGTTCCATTAATTTCCAACTCTTTTTCTACAAACAACACATTACAAGCCCCTCTCTCATCTATTGTTATTTCCATAACCAATCTTCTAATGAGCTATACTTATTAGTTCCATTAATTTCCAACTCTTTTTCTACAAACAACACATTACAAGCCCCTCTCTCATCTATTGTTATTTCCATAACCAATCTTCTAATGAGCTATACTTATTAGTTCCATTAATTTCCAACTCTTTTTCTACAAACAACACATTACAAGCCCCTCTCTCATCTATTGTTATTTCCATAACCAATCTTCTAATGAGCTATACTTATTAGTTCCATTGATTTCCAACTCTTTTTCTACAAACAACACATTACAAGCCCCTCTCTCATCTATTGTTATTTCCATAACCAATCTTCTAATGAGCTATACTTATTAGTTCCATTAATTTCCAACTCTTTTTCTACAAACAACACATTACAAGCCCCTCTCTCATCTATTGTTATTTCCATAACCAATCTTCTAATGAGCTATACTTTCTTATTAGTTCCATTAATTTCCAACTCTTTTTCTACAAACAAGACATTACAAGCCCCTCTCTCATCTATTGTTATTTCCATAACCAATCTTCTAATGAGCTATACTTATTAGTTCCATTAATTTCCAACTCTTTTTCTACAAACAACACATTACAAGCCCCTCTCTCATCTATTGTTATTTCCATAACCAATCTTCTAATGAGCTATACTTATTAGTTCCATTAATTTCCAACTCTTTTTCTACAAACAACACATTACAAGCGCCTCTCTCATCTATTGTTATTTCCATAACCAATCTTCTAATGAGCCATACTTATTAGTTCCATTAATTTCCAACTCTTTTTCTACAAACAACACATTACAAGCCCCTCTCTCATCTATTGTTATTTCCATAACCAATCTTCTAATGAGCTATACTTATTAGTTCCATTAATTTCCAACTCTTTTTCTACAAACAACACATACATTACAAGCGCCTCTCTCATCTATTGTTATTTCCATAACCAATCTTCTAATGAGCTATACTTATTAGTTCCATTAATTTCCAACTCTTTTTCTACAAACAACACATTACAAGCCCTCTCTCATCTATTGTTATTTCCATAACCAATCTTCTAATGAGCTATACTTATTAGTTCCATTAATTTCCAACTCTTTTTCTACAAACAACACATTACAAGCCCCTCTCTCATCTATTGTTATTTCATAACCAATCTTCTAATGAGCTATACTTATTAGTTCCATTAATTTCCAACTCTTTTTCTACAAACAAGACATTACAAGCCCCTCTCTCATCTATTGTTATTTCCATAACCAATCTTCTAATGAGCTATACTTATTAGTTCCATTAATTTCCAACTCTTTTTCTACAAACAACACATTACAAGCCCCTCTCTCATCTATTGTTATTTCCATAACCAATCTTCTAATGAGCTATACTTATTAGTTCCATTAATTTCCAACTCTTTTTCTACAAACAACACATTACAAGCCCTCTCTCATCTATTGTTATTTCCATAACCAATCTTCTAATGAGCTATACTTATTAGTTCCATTACCTAACTCTTTTTCTACAAAACAACACATTACAAGCCCCTCTCTCATCTATTGTTATTTCCATAACCAATCTTCTAATGAGCTATACTTATTAGTTCCATTAATTTCCAACTCTTTTCTACAAAACAAGACATTACAAGCCCCTTCTCTCATCTATTGTTATTTCCATAACCAATCTTCTAATGAGCTATACTTATTAGTTCCATTAATTTCCAACTCTTTTTCTACAAACAACACATTACAAGCCCCTCTCTCATCTATTGTTATTTCCATAACCACCTTCTAATGAGCTATACTTTATTAGTTCCATTAATTTCCAACTTTTTCTACAAACAACATTATTAATATGCGCCTCTCTCATCTATTGTTATTTCCATAACCACCTTCTAATGAGCTATACTTATTAGTTCCATTAATTTCCAACTCTTTTTCTACAAACAACACATTACAAGCCCCTCTCTCATCTATTGTTATTTCCATAACCAATCTTCTAATGAGCTATACTTATTAGTTCCATTAATTTCCAACTCTTTTCTACAAACAACACATTACAAGCCCCTCTCTCATCTATTGTTATTTCCATAACCAATCTTCTAATGAGCTATACTTATTAGTTCCATTAATTTCCAACTCTTTTTCTACAAACAAGACATTACAAGCCCTCTCTCATCTATTGTTATTTCCATAACCAATCTTCTAATGAGCTATACTTATTAGTTCCATTAATTTCCAACTCTTTTTCTACAAACAACACATTACAAGCCCTCTCTCATCTATTGTTATTTCCATAACCAATCTTCTAATGAGCTATACTTATTAGTTCCATTAATTTCCAACTCTTTTTCTACAAACAAGACATTACAAGCCCCTCTCTCATCTATTGTTATTTCCATAACCAATCTTCTAATGAGCTATACTTATTAGTTCCATTAATTTCCAACTCTTTTTCTACAAACAACACATTACAAGCCCCTCTCTCATCTATTGTTATTTCCATAACCAATCTTCTAATGAGCTATACTTATTAGTTCCATTAATTTCCAACTCTTTTTCTACAAACAAGACATTACAAGCCCCTCTCTCATCTATTGTTATTTTTCCATAACCAATCTTCTAATGAGCTATACTTATTAGTTCCATTAATTTCCAACTCTTTTTCTACAAACAACACATTACAAGCCCTCTCTCATCTATTGTTATTTCCATAACCAATCTTCTAAATGAGCTATACTTATTAGTTCCATTAATTTCCAACCCTTCTTCTACAAACAACACATTACAAGCCCCTCTCTCATCTATTGTTATTTCCATAACCAATCTTCTAATGAGCTATACTTATTAGTTCCATTAATTTCCAACCTTTCTTCTACAAACAACACATTACAAGCCCCTCTCTCATCTATTGTTATTTCCATAACCAATCTTCTAATGAGCTATACTTATTAGTTCCATTAATTTCCAACCCTATTTCTACAAACAACACATTACAAGCCCCTCTCTCATCTATTGTTATTTCCATAACCAATCTTCTAATGAGCTATACTTATTAGTTCCATTAATTTCCAACCCTATTTCTACAAACAACACATTACAAGCCCCTCTCTCATCTATTGTTATTTCCATAACCAATCTTCTAATGAGCTATACTTATTAGTTCCATTAATTTCCAACCCTTTTTCTACAAACAACACATTATGCTCCCTCTCTCATCTATTGTTTTTTCCATAACCAATCTTCTAATGAGCTATACTTATTACTTCCATTAATTTCCAACCCTTTTCTACAAACAACACATTACAAGCCCCTCTCTCACCTATTGTTTTTTCCATAACCAATCTTCTAATGAGCTATACTTATTAGTTCCATTAATTTCCAACCCTTTTTCTACAAACAACACATTACAAGCCCCCTCTCATCTATTGTTATTTCCATAACCAATCTTCTAATGATCTATACTTATTACTTCCATTAATTTCCAACCCTTTTTCTACAAACAACACATTACAAGCTCTCTCTCATCTATTGTTATTTCCATAACCAATATTCTAATGAGCTATACTTATTACTTCCATTAATTTCCAACCCTTTTTCTACAAACAACACATTACAAGCGCCTCTCTCATCTATTGTTTTTTCCATAACCAATCTTCCAATGATCTATACTTATTACTTCCATTAATTTCCAACCCTTTTTCTACAAACAACACATTACAAGCCCCTCTCTCATCTATTGTTTTTTCCATAACCAATCTTCTAATGAGCTATACTTATTACTTCCATTAATTTCCAACCCTTTTTCTACAAACAACACATTACAAGCCCCTCTCTCATCTATTGTTTTTTCCATAACCAATCTTCTAATGATCTATACTTATTACTTCCATTAATTTCCAACCCTTTTTCTACAAACAACACATTACAAGCCCCTCTCTCATCTATTGTTATTTCCATAACCAATCTTCTAATGAGCTATACTTATTAGTTCCTTTAATTTCCAACCCTTTTTCTACAAACAACACATTACAAGCCCCTCTCTCATCTATTGTTTTTTCCATAACCAATCTTCTAATGATCTATACTTATTACTTCCATTAATTTCCTACCCTTTTTCTACAAACAACACATTACAAGCCCCTCTCTCATCTATTGTTTTTTCCATAACCAATCTTCTAATGATCTATACTTATTACTTCCATTAATTTCCAACCCTTTTTCTACAAACAACACATTACAAGCCCCTCTCTCATCTATTGTTTTTTTTATAACCAATCTTCTAATGATCTATACTTATTACTTCCATTCGTTTCAACCCTTTTTCTACAAACAACACATTACAAGCCCCTCTCTCACCTATTGTTTTTCCATGACCAATCTTCTAATGAGCTATACTTATTACTTCCATTAATTTCCAACCCTTTTTCTACAAACAACACATTACAAGCCCCTCTCTCATCTATTGTTATTTCCATAACTAACCAATCTTCTAATGAGCTATACTTATTACTTCCATTAATTTCCAACCCTTTTTCTACAAACAACACATTACAAGCCCCTCTCTCATCTATTGTTTTCATAACCAATCTTCTAATGATCTCTTATACTTGTGCTTCCATTAATTTCCAACCCTTTTTCTACAACAACACATTACAAGCCCCTCTCTCACCTATTGTTTTTTTCCATAACCAATCTTCTAATGAGCTATACTTATTACTTCCATTAATTTCCAACCCTTTTTCTACAAACAACACATTACAAGCCCCTCTCTCATCTTATTTCCATAAGTAATCTTCTAAATGATCTATACCTTCTTCATTAATTTCTTCTGCAAGCAACATTGCATTCTCTCTCACTCCTTTTCATAACAATCTTCAGTCTATACTTATTACTTCCCATTAATTTCCAACCCTTTTCTTAAACAACACATTACAAGCCCCTCTCTCACCTATTGTTTTTTTCCATAACCAATCTTCTAATGAGCTATACTTATTACTTCCATTAATTTCCAACCCTTTTTCTACAAACAACACATTACAAACCCCTCTCTCATCTATTGTTTTTTTCATAACCAATCTTCTAATGATCTATACTTATTACCTTCCATTAATTTCCAACCCTTTTTCTACAAACAACACAATACAAGCCCCTCTCTCGTATTGTTTTTCCATAACCAATCTTCTAATGATCTATACTTATTACTTCCATTAATTTCCAACCCTTTTTCTACAAACAACACATTACAAGCCCCTCTCTCATCTATTGTTTTTCATAACCAATCTTCTAATGATCTATACTTATTACTTCCATTAATTTCCAACCCTTTTTCTACAAACAACACATTACAAGCCCCTCTCTCATCTATTGTTTTTTTCTAACCAATCTTCTAATGATCTATACTTATTACTTCCATTAATTTCCAACCCTTTTTCTACAAACAACACATTACAAGCCCCTCACTACGTATTGTTTTTTCATAACCAATCTTCCAATGATCTATACTTATTACTTCCATTAATTTCCAACCCTTTTTCTACAAACAACACATTTCTAAGCCCCTCACTCACCTATTGTTTTCCATAACCAATCTTCTAATGATCTATACTTATTACTTCCATTAATTTCCAACCCTTTTTCTACAAACAACACATTACAAGCCCCTCTCTCATCTATTGTTTTTTCCATAACCAATCTTCTAATGAGCTATACTTATTACTTCCATTAATTTCCAACCTTTTTCTACAAACAACACATTACAAGCCCCTCTCTCATCTATTGTTTTTTCCATAACCAATCTTCTAATGATCTATACTTATTACTTCCATTAATTTCCAACCCTTTTTCTACAAACAACACATTACAAGCCCCTCTCTCATCTATTGTTTTTCCATAACCAATCTTCTAATGATCTATACTTATTACCTTCATTAATTTCTAACCCTTTTTCTACAAACAACACATTACAAGCCCTCTCTCATCTATTGTTTTTCTAACCAATCTTCTAATGATCTATACTTATTACTTCCATTAATTTCCAACCCTTTTTCTACAAACAACACATTACAAACCCCTCTCTCACCTATTGTTTTTTTCCATAACCAATCTTCTAATGATCTATACTTATTACTTCCATTAATTTCCAACCCTTTTTCTACAAACAACACATTACCGCCCCTCCTCTCATCTATTGTTTTCCATAACCAATCTTCTAATGATCTATACTTATTACTTCCATTAATTTCCAACCCCTTTTTCTACAAACAGCATTACAAGCCCTCTCACTATTGTTTTTTCCATAACCAATCTTCTAATGATCTATATGTATTAGTTCCATTAATTTCCAACCCTTTTTCTACAAACAACACATTACAAGCCCCTCTCTCATCTATTGTTTTTTCCATAACCAATCTTCTAATGATCTATACTTATTACTTCCATTAATTTCCCCAACTTTTTCTACAAACAACACATTACAAGCCTCTCTCATCTATTGTTTTTCCTATAACCAATCTTCTAATGACCTATACTTATTACTTCCATTAATTTCCAACCCTTTTTCTACAAACAACACATTACAAGCCCCTCTCTCATCTATTGTTTTTTCCATAACCAATCTTCTAATGATCTATACTTATTACTTCCATTAATTTCCAACCCTTTTTTCTACAAACAACACATTACAAGCCCCTCTCTCACCTATTGTTTTTTCCATAACCAATCTTCTAATGAGCTACTATTACTTCCATTAATTTCCAACCCTTTTTCACAAACAACACATTACAAGCCCTCTCTCATCTATTGTTTTTTTCATAACCAATCTTCTAATGATCTATACTTATTACTTCCATTAATTTCCAACCCTTTTTCACAAACAACACATTACAAGCCCTCTCTCATCTATTGTTTTTTCCATAACCAATCTTCTAAATAGATTCATACTTATTACTTCCATTAATTTCAACCCTTTTTCTACAAACAACACATTACAAGCCCTCTCTCATCTATTGTTTTTTTCATAACCAATCTTCTAATGATCTATACTTATTACTTCCATTAATTTCCAACCCTTTTTCTACAAACAACACATTACAAGCCCCTCTCTCATCTATTGTTTTTTCCATAACCACCTCAATGATCTATACTTATTACTTCCATTAATTTCCAACCCTTTTCTACAAACAACACATTACAAGCTCTCTCTCATCTATTGTTTTTTTCATAACCAATCTTCTAATGATCTATACTTATTACTTCCATTAATTTCCAACCCTTTTTCTACAAACAACACATTACAAGCCCCCACTCACCTATTGTTTTTTCCATAACCAATCTTCTAATGATCTATACTTATTACTTCCATTAATTTCCAACCCTTTTTCTACAAACAACACATTACAAGCCCCTCTCTCATCTATTGTTTTTTCCATAACCTAATCTTCTAATGAGCTATACTTATTACTTCCATTAATTTCAACCCTTTTTCACAAACAACACATTACAGTTCTCTCTCATCTATTGTTTTTTCCATAACCAATCTTCTAATGATCTATACTTATTACTTCCATTAATTTCCAACCCTTTTTCTACAAACAACACATTACAAGCCCCTCTCTCATCTATTGTTTTTTCCATAACCAATCTTCTAATGATCTATACTTATTACTTCCATTAATTTCCAACCCTTTTCTCTACAAACAACACATTACAAGCCCCTCTCTCATCTATTGTTTTTTCCATAACCAATCTTCTAATGATCTATACTTATTACTTCCATTAATTTCCAACCCTTTTTCTACAAACAACACATTACAACCCCTCTCTCACCTATTGTTTTTTCCATAACCAATCTTCTAATGATCTATACTTATTACTTCCATTAATTTCCAACCCTTTTTCTACAAACAACACATTACAAGCCCCTCTCTCACCTATTGTTTTTTCCATAACCAATCTTCTAATGATCTATACTTTTTTATTACTTCCATTAATTTCCAACCCTTTTTCTACAAACAACACATTACAAGCCCCCTCCCCACCTATTGTTTTTTCCATAACCAATCTTCTAATGATCTATACTTATTACTTCCATTAATTTCCAACCTCTTTTTCACAAACAACACATTACAAGCCCCTCTCTCATCTATTGTTTTTTCCATAACCAATCTCTTAAAATGATCTATACTTATTACTTCCATTAATTTCCAACCCTTTTTCTACAAACAACACATTACAAGCCCCTCTCTCATCTATTGTTTTTTCCATAACCAATCTTCTAATGATCTATACTTATTACTTCCATTAATTTCAACCCTTTTTCTACAAACAACACATTACAAGCCCTCTCATCTATTGTTTTTTCCATAACCAATCTTCTAATGATCTATACTTATTACTCATTAATTTCCAACCCTTTTTCTACAAACAACACATTACAAGCCCCTCTCATCTATTGTTTTTTTTCCATAACCAATCTTCTAATGATCTATACTTATTACTTCCATTAATTTCCTGTAACCCTTTTTCTACAAACAACACATTACAAGCCCCTCTCTCATCTATTGTTTTTTCCATAACCAATCTTCTAATGATCTATACTTATTACTTCCATTAATTTCCAACCCTTTTCACAAACAACACATTACAAGCCCCTCTCATCTATTGTTTTTTCCATAACCAATCTTCTAATGATCACATTGACATCGATTAATTTCCAACCCTTTTTCTACAAACAACACATTACAAGCCCCTCTCACCTATTGTTTTTTCCCCCTATAACCAATCTTCTAATGAGCTATACTTCTTAGTTCCATTAATTTCCAACCCTTTTTCTACAAACAACACATTACAAGCCCCTCTCTCATCTATTGTTTTTTCCATAACCAATCTTCTAATGATCTATACTTATTACTTCCATTAATTTCCAACCCTTTTTCTACAAACAACACATTACAAGCCCCTCTCTCACCTATTGTTTTTTCCATAACCAATCTTCTAATGAGCTATACTCATTACTTCCATTAATTTACAACCCTTTTTCTACAAACAACACATTACAAGCCCCTCTCTCATCTATTGTTTTTTCCATAACCAATCTTCTAATGATCTATACTTATTACTTCCATTAATTTCCAACCCTTTTTCTACAAACAACACATTACAAGCCCCTCTCCCACCTATTGTTTTTTCCATAAACAATTTTCTAATGAGCTATACTTATTACTTCCATTAATTTCCAACCCTTTTTCTACAAACAACACATTACAAGCCCCTCTCTCATCTATTGTTTTTTCCATAACCAATCTTCTAATGATCTATACTTATTACTTCCATTAATTTCCAACCCTTTTTCTACAAACAACACATTACAAGCCCCTCTCTCATCTATTGTTTTGTCCATAACCAATCTTCTAATGATCTATACTTATTACTTCCATTAATTTCTAACCCTTTTTCTACAAACATACCTTCTGACCTCTCTCATCTATTGTTATTTCAATAACCAATCTTCTAATAGACTATACTTATTACTTCCATTAATTTCCAACCCTTTTTCTACAAACAACACATTACAAGCCCCTCTCTCATCTATTGTTTTTTTCCATAACCAATCTTCTAATGATCTATACTTATTACTTCCATCGTTTCCATTTTCTACAAACAACACATTACAAGCCTCTCTCATCTATTGTTATTTCCATATGTAAATCTTCTAATGATCTATACTTATTACTTCCATTATTTCCAACCCTTTTTCACCACAAACAACACTTCTCAGCCCCTCTCTCATCTATTGTTTTCCTGGCCAATCTTCTAATGAGCTATACTTATTACTTCCATTAATTTCCAACCCTTTTTCTACAAACAACACATTACAAGCCCCTCTCTCATCTATTGTTTTTTCCATAACCAATCTTCTAATGATCTATACTTATTACTTCCATTAATTTCCAACCCTTTTTCTGAACAACATTTAAGCCCCTCTCTCATCTATTGTTTTTCCATAACCAATCTTCTAATGATCTATACTTATTACTTCCATTAATTTCCAAGCATTTTCTACAAACGCTTATTTCTGACCCCTCTCTCACCTATTGTATTTCATAACCAATCTTCTAATGAGCTATGCTTATTGCTGACTAATTTCCAACCTTTTCTACAAACAACACATTACAAGCCCCTCTCTCATCTATTGTTTTTCCATAACCAATCTTCTAATGGTCTATATATTAACTTCCATTAATTTCCAACCTTTTTCTACAAACAACACATTACAGCCTCTCTCACCTATTGTTTTCATAACCAATCTTCTAATGATCTATACTTATTACTTCCATTAATTTCCAACCCTTTTTCTACAAACAACACATTACAAGCCCTCTCTCACCTATTGTTTTTTCCATAACCAATCTTCAATGATCTATACTTATTACTTCCATTAATTTCCAACCCTTTTTTTCTACAAACAACACATTACAGCCCTACTCATCTGTTGTTTTTCCATAGCAATCTTCTAATGATCTATACTTATTACTTCCATTAATTTCCAACCCTTTTTCTACAAACAACACATTACAAGCCCCTCTCTCATCTATTGTTATTTCAATAACCAATCTTCTAATGATCTGTCTTATTACTTCCATTAATTTCCAACCCTTTTTCTACAAACAACATGCAAGCCCCTCTCTCATCTATTGTTTTTTCCATAACCAATCTTCTAATGATCTATACTTATTACTTCCATTAATTTCCAACCCTTTTCTACAAACAACACATTACAAGCCCCTCTCTCTCATCTATTGTTATTTCAATAACAATCTTCTAATGATCTATACTTATTACTTCCATTAATTTCAACCCTTTTTCTACAAACAACACATTATATTCCCTCTCACCTATTGTTTTCATAACCAATGATATTCTAATGATCTCTCTTATTACTTCCATTAATTTCCAACAGCACTTTCCCAAACAACACATTTCCTGACCCCTCTCTGTGTTGTTTTCATAACCAGTCTTCTAATGATCTATACTTATTACTTCCATTAATTTCCAACCCTTTTTCTACAAACAACACATTACAAGCCCCTCTCTCACCTATTGTTTTTCCTTAACCAATCTTCTAATGATCTATACTTATTACATTGCATTAATTTCCAACCTTTTTCTACAAATATAGCATTACAAGCCCCTCTCTCATCTATTGTTTTTCCATAACCAATCTTCTAATGATCTATACTTATTACTTCCATTAATTTCCAACCTTTTTCTACAAACAACACATTACAAACCCCTCTCTCATCTATTGTTATTTCAATAACCAATCTTCTAATGATCTATACTTATTACTTCATTAATTTCCAATGACACGCTACTACAAACAACACATTACAAGCCCTCTCTCATCTATTGTTTTTTCCATAACCAATCTTCTAATGATCTATACTTATTACTTCATTAATTTTAAACCCTTTTTCTACAAACCATACATTACAAGCCCCTCTCTCATCTATTGTTATTTCAATAACCAATCTTCTAATGATCTATACTTATTACTTCCATTAATTTCCAACCCTTTTTCTACAAACAACTTTACAGCCCACAAACCCCTCTATATAATCTATTGTTTTTTTCCATAACCAATCTTCTAATGATCTATACTTATTACTTCCATTAATTTCCAACCCTTTTTCTACAAACAACACATTACAAGCCCTCTCTCACCTATTGTTTTTCTGTAACCAATCTTCTAATGATCTATACTTATTACTTCCATTAATTTCCAACCCTTTTTCTACAAACAACGTTAAAGCCCCTCTCTCACCTATTATTTTTTCATAACCAATCTTCTAATGATCTATATATTACTTCATTAATTTCCAACCCTTTTTCACAAACAACACATTACAAGCCCCTCTCTCATCTATTGTTTTTCCATAACCAATCTTCTGACAATCTATCTTCCTTACTTCCATTAATCTCCAACCCTTTTTCTACAAACAACACATTACAAGCCCTCTCTCATCTATTGTTTTTCCATAACCAATCTTCTAATGGTCTATACTTATCCTTGTTAATTTCCTACCCTTTTTCTACCACAAACAACACATTACAACCCCTCTCTCATCTATTGTTTTTCCATAGCCAATCTTCTAATGATCTATACTTATTACTTCCATTAGTTTCCAACCCTTTTTCTACAAACAACACATTACAAGCCTCTCTAATCTATTGTTTTTTCCATAACCAATCTTCTAATGATCTATACTTATTACTTCATTAATTTTAGCTACCCTTTTTCTACAAACAACACATTACAAACCCCTCTCTCGCCTA
>JBBBDQ010030496.1:0-177500 GCA_037127315.1 Ascarosepion bandense
TAGATAGATAGATAGATAGATGTTGTAGATTCCGGGTGAGGGACCGCACAAAATAATGAACAACAAAAACAGATATTGAGATAGAAAAGTAGGTTATATTGAACGTAATATACAAACTTGAACGTAGGTTAGTAAATACTGTTAGTAATAAATATATACAAGTCTTGAAGTGAAGTCGTTGGAATTAGTATATCCATGTCTGTTATTCTAGTGGGGCTCAGAGTTAGTGTAACTTCGGTTGCCATAGTCTCTGGGTAACTTACGTATCTGTTCCGGTACTCTCCGATAACTCGCACGAATCTCTACGATACTCTTTACTCTATGGCAGTAGTATATGTACTCTCAGTCGAGTTCATTATCATATACAAAGGGGAGTTCCCATAATAGTTACATTGTGCCACGGTAAATGAAATCACGTGATAGTTTTCAAACATACGCACCGTAGTGGGGGCGCTAGAGGGTGTCGTCAGTGATGTCATCGCGAGGATCACTAGGGGGTTTCGGGTCTTTCAACATCATACCCCCCTCACCGCACCGACCCGACCAAAAATGATCAGTCTCTGGCCCACCCTCGATAAGCGCTTTCAAACCCTGGAAAATTATGTTTAGGCCCAGTACGAAACCTTGCAAATGCTTCTGATTGGCGACAGTCAGAGCCACTTTCCATTTAGAGGCGAACCGTATATGAGCTCGTCCGAAACGTTAATTTAGACGCAGAATTTCGGGGAATTTTAGCTAACAATTTGGAATCCAGGCACTCTCTCTCTTTTGATCCATAACCAATTAGCTGTTCTTTCCGCTGTTTCGGTTATGGACTTGAGTGCTTTTCTTTTTTTAACTCCCACTATCCCAATATCTGTTAAGGGTTTGCATAAGGACCTTGCTGCAAATCCTCTAGTCCCCACTTCTATAGGAGTGCAGCTAGCCATCTAGCCTTTAACCCTGCAACTCTCCAGCAGTTCGTCATATTTTAACTTCTTCCTTTCATGAGCTTCCCCAGCGTTTTCTTCCCAGGGGACCGTCAGTTCCCATAAGACTATCTTCTTCAATTTATGTGAGAAGAAAACTATATCTGGGCGAAGTTTTGTTATGGCAATTTGCTCTGGGAATCTCAATCTTGAGCCTATATCGGCCCTTAGTTCCCAGTCTGTTGCAGGAGATAGCAGGTTTGGATTTACCTTTCTATTTCGTGGGATTTTCGCGCCCGCTTTAATAAATTTTATCTACCTTGTGTCTGGGTTGTAAACATTCTCTTTGAAATCACGTGATAGCACCTACTGTAGTAAATTCTATTCTCACTGGGCATTATCTGGTTCTATAGCAGACTAAGCTCAGGGAACAAAACTATTTTATGATACTTTTTGAACAGGTATATCTTTGCCCATAGTATGTGCATCATGGTGCAGTGGATATCGGCTCGGAACGAGAAATCGGGGAGCCGAGTTCGAATTCCAGTTGAATTCGTTGCATTTACTTACGAGCAAATACCCTCGGGCAAGGTATTAATCCGCGTCTTATCCCTGCAGCTATGGGTTAAATGTCAGAACAGATTGGGCTCTATAGCCTTGGTTAGCAACCAATCTACCACAGAAAGTAATAGCAGCCTACTGCGCACAAATATTCTCTCCAGTCAGTCATGTCTCTTTCGAGACATGATCGCCCAAGCGTTTATCACGAAGAGCAATTAACTGACTGTTTTTTAATAATATTTTGTCCAGTATAACTTTCACCTTTCCCTCTCTCTTTCTTTCTCTCTTTCTCTCTCTCTCAGTGGATAATCATGGACCTTTCCAGCTTCCTTCCACTACTTTCATCATTATTTGATTCCTTTTGACATTATTTACTCACATTTGTCAAATATTACTCCTTTTTTTTGCTCTGATTTTTTTGATTTGTTCTGTGAGTTTAAATTCTCCGAACCTTCTTTCCTTCAAAATTTTAACTGTCTCTTTCTAATTGTTGGCAGCAGTTTTTGTGTAATTCCTATTGTCCTTAAAATTTCCCCATTTATCATAAGTTCTGTCTATAATATTCTCAATATTCATTGCCCAATCATATATATTGTAGCGGATCAGAAATTAATTAAAATCAACTCTCTTCTTCACTTTTACAAAAATTCACAATGATGTGTGAAATCCTGGTTTTCCTAAATAGAAAAAAGATTGACCATCTGCTTAACGAAAAAGTCGAAACCAGATTTCACAAGTAGGTGTTAAAATGATTTTTGACCAAAAGGAGCAACTTGTACGACTTGGAAGGACTTAGCGATCCAGTGTGAAATTCAAAAGAACTATAGAAATGACCTCGGCGTCAGTCAAGAGTCAGAGATGGGAGCCGAGGGACGAAAGAACTAAAATGTAAGCAACTTCAAATCAACCTGGAGACAAGGTCAGGTCGCACTTTGTTCTCTTTCTCCTAATCTCTCTCTACAATTACTGCTACAAACATTGTGTACGAACTCTTAATACCTCAACTTTATCATTGAACACGAACTCTACCCTTAACTTCTTAATGTTTCTAATTGAACATTAACTTCTACAACTTATATTATTCTTTCCTTTTAATAAATTTCTATTTTAAATTGCAAAATGTATATTTTATTCTTCTTACGCCATTCCACACAATTCTACATATTCCAACCTGCCGACAACCAACCTTCTGATGAAAAACCTTTTGATGATGATAATTCTGCATAAATCTTGCAAGTTCGGTTAAGTCTGACACAAGGCCGAATTAAAGAAAAATTAACCAGCTCCCTACACTTCAATCTTAATCGTTTCAAAGTACGCTTTTTAATTCTCGACAAAAGTCCGTATTCACTGCGATAGAGGAGGGTAGACATTATCAGTTCGGCGTTTTTTTTCTGTTTTTGTTTTATTAAAGCATTAAAAATGAGGAATCACATCCTGAAAGAATAATTGCATGACAACACAACCCGTCGTCTCCAATTCAGTCAGAAAAGAAAAGTCCTATTCTTCATTTTCCAATGTTTGTATCGAAAAACATTGCATTCTTTGAAGTTTGATTGATTCGATCGATCGTCCGTGGTACATGGAAATGAATGGAGACTTTTAAAAATAAGTTTTGTCCTTTTGAAAGTTAACGGCTGCTATTATGTAAGTTGGAAAATTCCAAACGCATTGACTTACATTGAATATAAGGAATTTTTTTAGTCGCAGACAGTTGCTGGTCTTTCTTTAGTCGACAGATGTTTTGTGCACAGACATTGACAAGTTGAAGCTTCCTACAGTGTTTGTTTTCAAATAACAAGCTTTCTCTATAAACAATCCGATAAGGAAATTTGACTCTTTTCTTTTCAGGATTATTCTTTGAAATTCATTCGTGGAATAACTGGAAAAATCGTATCGTCTGCTTTTAATGTCGTTTTGTAAATGACGCCATTTTAGAAATAGAGTTTAACCATCATCATCATCATCATCATCATGAACAATATCATCATCAGAGGACCGATTGTGGGTGTAGGGTTGCTGCGTAGCTGAGCCCCTGATTCAGCTCGCTCAAAATGTCCCGGTTGCCTGCCAATGTCCCTGTGAATGATCTGTCAGTCCACACAGTGAGGTCAGCACATTTGTTTTCGTTCGCCTCTTCTGTTGCTCATATGCGCTGTGAGTGCAGTGGATATCGGCTCGGAACGAGAAATCGGAGAGCCGCGTTCGAATTCCAGTTGCATTCACGTGCAAATACCATTGGAAAAATATTAATTTGTTTCTTCTCTTCAGCTATGGGTTAAATAACGGAACATTTGATTCTGTAGCCTTGGTTATCAATCAGTCTACTGCAGAACGTAATGGCAACCTACTGCGGTAAAATCTTCTGCCTACTCAGTCATGTCGCTTGCGAGACATGATCGCCCAAGCATGTATAATGTATTGCACTGAATTGATAGCTAACTTCTGTTGCTGCCTTGTAGGATTGTAGTGGAACATTTGTTGGCTATTATGTCCTGTTCATATTATTTTCTTGGCGTTGGTTATAAGGTCTTCGAACGGATTTGTTTTTTGATTGATAATGTGTCATAATGTGGCTTACGTAGGAAATACCGAGGTTGGCTTTTATAGCTTTACATTTCTAAGCTTCTGATTATTTGATGTAATTCTGCTGTTAATAAATCCAATGTTTAATCACTTAAGTTTATTTAAATAACTGCTGTTCAGATGAGGTTCGGATTGGTGATAACTAATTTAAAATCCTACCGGATAAAAGTAATGTTTGTAAAAGTAAGTCTTGTGGATTCCGGGTGAGGAACCGCACAAAATAATGAACAACAACAACAACAACAACAACAACAACAACAGATATTGAGATAGAAAAGTAGGTTATATTGAACGTAATATACAAACTTGAACGCAGGTTAATAAACCCAGGAATACTATCAGTAAGAAATAAGTCTTGAAGTGGAGTCGTTGGAAATAGTATATCCGGGTATATTATTCTAGCTGAGTGGACCTCAGAGCGAGTCTGTATTCTGACGAGGTAGTCTCTGGGTAAGTTCGGTATCTCTCGGTAACTTACGTATCAGTTCCGGTACTCTCCGATAACTCTAACGGATCTCTACGATAACTCTATGGTAGCTCCTGTATCTCACTATGACCGGAGTATATGTATACTCCAGTCGAATCCATTATCATATACAAAGGGGAGATCCCACAACAGTAAGAAAGTAATGTCAGAAAATTTTTTTTAAAAGTTGTAATGTAAGGAAAAGTTTAAAGAAATTAAAAATACATACATGGTCGTTTCGTCGGTCTGGCATTGTGGTGTGGTGATAACGACCGAGCAAAAGCGAGGAACCGGATGTTTGCACCCTCACAACCAAAAAGCAAATGACCAAAAGTCGTCGGTACGCATCCGGGTTCGCGCAGATGTTCCGGTTGAAAACTAAACATTAATTAAATATTAAATTTCCAGTTCGCGGGCCTACGCGAATTTTACTTATCGGCCAATGGAAAGCTCAGAATCAAATACGGATATGAATTCCCAAATGTTCACCTGCGATCCAAAAAGTCGAAATAAAAAGCCGATACAGAAAGCATCGCCAGACAGACCGACGCAGGCCGACACACACGGACTGACTCGAGAGAGAGAGAGGAGTGTAATCAGTATCCCCTTGACCTAAGTCAAGCGGCTTACTATCCTAGCCACCCTTTCCTTTCCTCTTATCTTTCACTGTCTCAAAACTACTTACTGACCTAAGGAGTGAATACATCAAAGACATTCCTTACTTACAACGCTCCCACATTCCTAAGCATTAATTCTCTTTCAGCATTTTATTGCCATGAACATTTTAATGTCCGTTCGGCCTATGCTTCAAGTATTACTTTAATTGTAAAAAACCTTAATTGATATGTGTGTATATATCAAATGCTATTTTTCAACTCAATTTGCTTTTCTTGATTTATAATCATTTCATGACTTACAGTGGGCTATCTTCAACAAGGCCAAATTCCGTCAATCTTCAACAATATACAACTACCCTTCACTAGGACGGACTCTCCACTATAAACTGGAAAAGAATGGATAATCCGCTATAGTGGCAATTGTTTTCTTTCTTCGAGTTAGAACAGACGTATGGGCATCTTGCCATTAGTTAAGGTTGCACATGCAATAATCATTATGATCGAATTCTATACTTTCAAATTCACTATTAGTTCTAACTTTTGTCTACTTAATTTGCTTCATTACGAATGTCACTGATATTTTATCTCGAATGTTGCGTCAGTAATACTAGTTGCTATAAAATCACAGAAGAAATTAAAGAGAGAAAAAGGCAGAGATTGTAATCTAGTAGAAAGAAGTCGATTTGACGTTAAACTTCAATTTATATCTCGACTACTACTACTACTACTACTACTACTACTACTACTACTATCAATATTTTCAATGATCTTTAATTATGTTCAAGATCAAGTGACAATAAATCGAACTGAAGTCTTTTCCTCTACTTCCTCCCAAGACTGTTATTTAGGGCAGAATTCCTGGTTTCTGATTTAAAAAGGAAAATGCTACCGCTTCATCCTGCACATATTTATATTCCTCCACTTTGTGATTATACCGAGTGCTCCGATGTCAACTGGAATGTCCGTTACTTTTAGTTTCCCCAAATTCTGTGGTGAGTTTCCAGAAAGGGACAACTTCTTTTTCGCCGAAGAGAATCATGTAAAAGAGGTGTCCGAGGCGATACAATGTTGACGTGCTTCCGAGGGCACATCTATTAAAGAAGGTATCGCCATAAGGAAGACGGAGAAAATCTGTTCATTTCAACAACATGCGAACAGCGACATATGGACTGGATCGCTTACAAATAAACAGCAGAGATAATCGAATGTGGGTGGCGTAAGGTCGTTTGACAGAGAAAATGAAAATACACACCTGTATCACATTCGACCCTTGGATGGGTGACAGAAAGACACAGTTTGTCGCTCAGTGTTGAAGCAAGACGAATTTCTTTCACAGAAATATTCAAAATTGATTAGAAAAAACAAAGTTGACTTTGTTCGATATTCTGAAATTGCTGTCAAATCTCGTTGGTTGGTTTGTTTGTGTAACTGCAGATGAACTTCTGGGTCATTTAAAAGCGAAATTTAATTTTAAGAGCTTTGGTATTTTAAAAAAAAATTCCTATTAAAATCTATGGCTGGAAAAATGTATTTTTATACTTTCATAGTGTTTTGGTTCCATTTTGTGGATTTCACTATTTTCCTCTCCTAACCGGTGTTACCAACCCGACTCCTTGGAACAACAGCAATTAAGAAGTTGTTCCACGTTACTCTAACCCCCTGCCGATCAGAAATCTTGCTATCGGATCGTCATATCCCTGAACGCAAACATAAATCTACGCCATCAAACGATAAACAATAGAAACACCATTTTTTAAAAATCCAACCGACAAAGTCAGCAATTATTTTTTATGATATTTTTTCAATTTGTTAATATGTTGTGGCAAATTCGGATGAGATTTGTGGAGAAACATTAAAATTTCCCGTTTCTTTTCGTGCAATGTGCAATGGCGGATAATGAACATTGGACAATTTTTCTGAAATATTTGTTCCTGATGTGCAATAACTTCATAAATGAAAATAATATGATGAAAAATTAAAAGATTTTAATTGAATTTATTAAACCTTGTTTGAGTCATATATATATATATATATATATATATATATGTGTGTGTGTGTGTGTGTGTGTGTGTGTGTGTGTGTGGAGAAAGGTAAATTTCATAAATAGTACTCATTTACGGCTTTATACTATGTTCTCCCGTTATCGTGTTGAACGATCTCGATTCGGTTACGGGATTTACCGCTATTGACTGCTGGCCTATTTACATTCTGTGAAAGTATTACACGCTATAAAGCGCCGATAGCTTGGTGGGTGGATATTCGACTGTGGGTTTCAGTGAACGGTTAATCTATCCTCACTGATGAATTGTGATAAAGCGAAACAGGCTTGTACGCAGATGATATATATATATATACTATAGTCATCCGCAGACAGATCTGTTTCGCTGTATTACAGCTCAACAGTACGGCTTAGATTCCGTTCGCTTCCTAACCCAGGATTGAAACCCGACCGAATCGATGTCAGTCGGCGTTTCTACCCCTAGGCCACGAGCGTCCGGCAGACTTTTTTTTGCGCGTATAAACACACACACACACACACACACACACACATATATATATATATATATATATATATATACAATTGTGTGTAGGTGTCTACGCATGTGCGTGCGTATATGGGTATCTTCGCGTATGGTGCCGTCTGTGTAAAATGTCATGGTTATTTTTCCTTTTAATCGTTTCTTTTTGCTTTACACTCACATCATATATTTTTTGAAAATTTCCATCTTTTTTTTAAGTTGTAGCTGTTTTATATATATATATATTGGTTCTAAGCTTTCGGCTCACATGAGCCATCTTCAGAGAGGTTATTAAGACGGTAACACAATAACATCCACCATCACCGACGATTTATTATACAATACAACACAAAAGGAACATGAATCCCATAAACAAGTCACCCAAAAAAAGCTAAACAAATTATAAAAAAGGAAAAATACTTTTACCAAACATCAATGATAACTTCATTAACTTATCGGATTACAAACTCACT
This sequence comes from Ascarosepion bandense, assembly GCA_037127315.1. Classification (NCBI taxonomy): domain Eukaryota; kingdom Metazoa; phylum Mollusca; class Cephalopoda; order Sepiida; family Sepiidae; genus Ascarosepion; species Ascarosepion bandense. Next base: position 8,131 of record JBBBDQ010030496.1, read on the forward strand.
CCAGATGAAATAGAATTCCTTAATCTCGGACCAAATTTTCATGTCGCACAGAAACCTAATTCAATGTTTAAACAAATGGAAATTGAAGCTTTATACCAACAAATACTTCAACTCGAACAGGATAACCATATTACTACACAGGTAGGCTTAAAAGATTTACTCAAAGCTGAATCAATCAAACACCGTTACCATAAAAATCCTAATGATATTATAAATACGTTTCTCATAAAAGCAGCCACACATCTAAAAAATAACAAAGATATTGTTATCCGACGTGCCGATAAAACCAATACATTTGTTATTTTAAACAGACATGAATATCACTCCAAATTACAGGCCATTCTGGACGATCACAATAAATTTAAAAAATTAACTAGTAATACCACCACCCAACTTAAAAAAAAAACATATTAATAAACTTATTACTGCAAACAATGCTGAAATAGGATCCTAGAAACTTCAAAAGATTATAGGTGATTATCAGCCTGGCTATCTTTATGGAAATGTAAAAATCCATAAAAAAGATCATCCCCTCCGGCCTATTATTTCTCAAATGCCCACACCAATATATAACCTTTCCAAAACACTTAACAAACTAATTACTCCTTACCTTCCTAGTAAATATAGTATTAATCCCACCGATGAATTTTTACAGATTCTCCATTCCGTAAAACCTAAGAATCAAACAATTGCATTTTTGGGTGTCCAAAACTTATTCATTAATGTTCCCGTCCATGAAACGATTGACATCATTATCCGTGATCTATACAACCATGCTACTCTCCCATCAATCAATATTAAACCCACTACATTAAAAAAACTATTATTAGCATGCACCACACAAGTACCCTTTCACGATCCCTTAGGCAATATTTATACTCAAATATATGGTATTGCGATGGGATCTCCTTTAAGTCCTCTCTTTTCTAATTATTATATGGCAAATTTAGAAAATAAAATAATTAATGATAACAATAAACCCTCTATATATGTAAAATACATAGATGACATCTTCGTTTTAGCTAAGAATATCGATCAAATTACACATCTTAAAAACAAATTTGAAAGTCACTCCGTCCTCAAATTTACATTAGAACTTAATATTAATAACAAAATCCCATTCCTTGAAGTATTCATTGATTCTAGCACACATAGATTTACTACTTCCCTATATAGGAAACCAACTAGCATAAATTCGTGTCTTCTTAATTATAATAGTGAATGCCCCCAACGATATAAGTTAGCTGTTATAAAAAACTTACTTCAACGCACACAAATGATATCTTCTTCCAAATCTATATTTTATAAAGAATTACACAACATTAAGCAAACACTTGTCAATAATGGATTTCCTAACTCCGTTACTGATCAACAAATTAAAATGTATCTCAACAAAGTTAGTAATAGCTCTAAAAATATTGATAATATTAATAATAATGGTGTATACCAAAATAAACATAACACTATTAACTTATACTTCGTGCTGTTTCTTATTTTATTTTACACACACACACACACGCACACACACACACACACACACACACACACACACACACACACACACAATAAAAATTAATTCACACCACGTGTATCTCAAAAAATACAATTGCACGGGAATTCACCCCTTACCATACCCTGTGGGGTCAAAAACAAGGACACCCAAAAGCTCGAGAAAGCACACCACGTGGTCAAAAATATGATTTTTTGACCAATCAGGGCTCGATTTAAGAAACACATTTCTTGATCTCCCCGGAGCCTCACCATCCAGATAAAAGGAAGGTAGAAACTCTCAACAGAGCAGAGGGCCGAGCAACGAGCTCACACCAAAAGGGCACGCGACAGCTTGGAGCACACACACACACACAACAGGCAGTATCACGGATCAGCGAACATTCTTTCACCCTCTCTTTCTCTCATCTCGCTCGCTACACATCGCCCTTCTTTTCCCTCTCACATTGCCAGTTCTTTTCTTTCTTCCTTTTTTACAAAAGTTTATTTTACTTTATTTCCGGCTTTATTTCATGAATCAAGTTACGCCGAGTCGACTCGTAAACATTATTCCCCTCTACAAATTGGTGACCAACCTGAGACACTACATTTAAAAAAAAAACAAAACGAAAAGGAAGAAGAACATAATGGAACCGCAACCAGACCAACAAAGAGACAGGGAATTTAACGACCTCATGTCTACTGTAGAAAGCTTGTCTACACATTTACAAGACTACTTACAAATACGACGACATTACCCCCGCGATAAACGACCAGGCTACAGAAAGCGAAGTTTCAGCAGAGGCCGGACTGACAACCACAATAGAAAAGATGAACTTTGTTACTATCACAGAAGGTTCGGTACTGAGGCGAGACGCTGTACACGCCCTTGTTTTTTTAACAACGCAAATGCGGGAAACGGAAGTTCCAGCCAGTAGAGACGATGGCTGTTGCTAGACTTTTGATAAAAGGTCGTCTGTTTTATATCCGTGACAAAATTCATGGATATAACTTTTAATAGACACCGGAGCTGAAATAGGCGTGATACCACCAACACAAAATCAGGAGACTATGCCACAGTCTTATCATCTTCAAGCAGCTAACGGTGCCAAAATACCAACTTACGGAGAGAAATCACTTAATATCAATCTCGGCATGCGACGGAATTTTTTGTGCAACTTTACCATAGCCAGTGTAACAACGCCTATATTAGGGGCAGATTTTTTAGCCAGATTCAACCTGTCTGTCGACATGAATAATCATTCCTCTCTACAACTATTGCAAATTAATACATAATAATTACAAACAAGATGAAAAAACTCTCAAAAACATAATACGTAGAAATGTTAAACCAGTGGATAGTAATAATCAAATTAAACTCATTATATATTATAAAAAATTCAAAACAATTGACCTCATAGTCACTAATAACCCTACAAGCACTAAACTAAATTTTCTACAAAAAGCCAATGTAGTGTACCAATTTACATGCCCATTCAGAGATTGCATCTCTCTGATACTAATAAAAAACCCAGTGCATATATTGGTTTTACTACAACCACGCTCTCCTGTAGACTTACATGTCACCTTTCTGATCAGAGTACAATTAAACAACATTTCTCAGAAATACATAAACATGTAGGCAATATCAGACAGATTTTAGTCAACAATACAATAATCCTTACTCACACACACAATAAAAAGAACCTTCAGATATTGGAGGCCATGTACATTAAATCCAAACAACCCACACTTAATAAAATCACGTTTAAATCTGACCATAACACATTACATTGCATTTGAATACATGGTTCTGTTGTCATTTCGCGCTATCACGCGGTGTGACGTCATAGAACCGCATTGCAAATTTGCGAACTGCGTTTGTTATTTTTGGTAACTGTTGCCGTTGCCTAGCGGAGTTTGATGTCAACACAAAATAAAATCGTCGGTGATGGTGGATGTTATTGTATTACCGTCTTAATAACCTCTCTGAAGATGACTCATGTGAGCTAAAACCTTAGAACCAAATTAATAAAAAATTATCCAAATGTTGGAGAATTTTTGTCTTTATTTTCAACTGAAATTAAAGCCAAAATACGACGTTTAGAACGGCTCATGATTAAACATAATAGACATTCATTGTCTCTTATATTTAACAGTATATGTTTAGAATATAAAAAGTTTGATTAAACAAGTTTGATTAAAAAGAACTAACAGTTTTGTCAGTTTAATATTTTATTGTATTTTTCTAATTTTCGAATAAGGTGTTGAGTATTGTGATCGAAGTTGTGGAACTGTCAGAAATTCATATTTTATTTTTGTTCAAATATTTTCGAATTTGGCAGTCATTATCAAGAATGCGATTAATTTAATTTATTTTATCAATTAGTTAATCAATTCTTTTTATAATACTGACATTTAATCGTCTTGGCATACGTATTTGGTATACCAGAATAAGCAAGTAAGTAAATGTAGTTTAACAATCCTGTCACATCTGGTAATTCTCAGCCATAATAATCAAAGACATATCATACACCTAAAGAGATTTTTTCGTTCTCCGAGGATGGCTTGACTGATTTTTTTATAGAAACAATTCACTGACGTCGAGGGCGCATGTGCGGTGCCTTCCATAACTGAACTTCGTCATTGCCCGCGCTAAAGCTATTTTAGATTTCCTATCAGGAGAAGAAATGAATCAGGAGAAGAAATGAATCCGAAAAACAAAACGCGACGACTTGTTTTTCTCTAGCTGACAAATATGACTGTCCATGATATTTAGAAAATCAGTTGACATTCCTAGTGGCTGAATAGCTGTGTATTTCCATATTTGAGCCTAAGGTTTCAGATGATACTTTTCAAGATAGGCCAGCCAGTTTGAATGACTGAAGCAATACAGTTCTGAAAATGCAATGGCTCATGAGAAATACTCAATAATTAAGATGTAAAAATTGTAACCCTTCCACGTTAGCCTCGATGTTCGGAATAGAAAAATGACACCTGTGTTATGATGGGATAACACGCACTGATGTATAATACATACGCATGCATAATACTCGCGCATGTGTAATACGCACGCACGTATAACAGGTACATATGTACACTGCGCACTCATGTATAATCCGCACTCATGTATAATATGTACTAATGTATACAGCGCATACATTAGACATTTAAGAATTCGTAATAACTAAATTTAATTTTGATTTGACATTTATTCAAATTCAGTGCAATCGATATCAGCAAATAATTAAGTAATTTTAGTCTATATTGTTTTTTATATTGCTTTTTTTTAAATCAGTTCACTGATGCTATTAAAATCCCAGTTGTTACTGGAAGTGGAAGAGGAGGAAAACACTTCAGAAGAAACCTGTCATAAGTTGCTACTAACGGTTTTAATATTATGTCTCGATTGACTCCAACGGTACCGAATAACGAACCGAATATCAGAAATCCTGTCTTGGAATTGTGAGTATTTAACCAAGTCCTTCCTACCGAGGCGAGATAAAAAAAAAAACAAGGTCAGTTATTTCACGTGAGAATCCCGCGGGTGTACACTCAGGTTGAAAATTACCCAGCCCCCGTATACGCGGGGTCGATCGCTTTGCATTGCCTATTTTGCTTAGCCGAGTCTCTACCCTTGTCTGGGTTCCCCTCTACCCGAAGGGAGGGAGAGTCCGACAAGCAAGTGTTCCGAGTAAAACACTTGCTCAAGGCGTTTTGGCTTTGTTCATTTGTGTTATCGACAGTGTCTTATTTACACCACAACAGAATCAGAAACCTAACACTAAACAGGAAACAAGAGATAAAACTCTACTCCTGCTCAAAAGTCCAGGGAGGTGCGTGAATTGGTTGACAGGCAAACCTGTCTACTCCTATTGAAGGAAAAATAAATCGTAAAATAATTTCAGAGTGTAGGCGGAGACGTTCGAAGTACAGAGTTGAATTAAACAACTAAGAACCGAGCACCTAACCCTAAACAGGAAACAAGAAATAAAACCCTTTGTTCAAAAGAACGGGTAGAAATGTGACTCATGTGTTAGGAGAACCTATTTACTCCTATTATTGTTATTGTTGTGGATTCCGGTAGAAGGAACCGCACAAAATAATGAACAACAAAAACAGATTTTGAGATAGAAAAGTAGCTTATATTGAACGTAATATACAAACTTGAACGCAGCTTAGTAAATCCAAAATTACTATTAGTAAGAAATAAATATATACAAGTCTTGAAGAGAAGTCGTTGGAAATAGTATATCCGTGTAGATTATTCTAGCGGAGTGAAGCGCAGAACTATTCTGACTTCTGGCGCGGTAATCTCTGGGTAAGTTCGGTATCTCTCGGTAACTTACGTATCAGTTCCGGTACTCTCCAATAACTTAATCGGATCTCTACTATAACTCTATGGCAGGAGTATATGTGTACTCATATTATCATATGCAAAGGGGAGATCCCACAACAGTTTTGAAAAAATATACACATTAGAAAAATTTCAAGGGTATATTCGCCTAAAAATACAAGTTTTCGTTGAAAATAAGTATCTTATATATGAAATATATCTATATATATATATCTATATATATATGAAATATAATTAACTACTAACCGATTAAAAATGCATTTCTGGACTTAAAATAATCAATATTTGTTTCAAGTTATAATTATTATCCTTTGAATTCGCATTATTTCTTAAATAAACTCTCAGAAAAGTAGGTTTTATTTTTTGAAGATTTCTTACAAAGAATTACATTGTGACGAAAGACGGCTAAAACACGTTGACAAAAAAAAAAATTCTTTCTATTCGTTTTTGAAGCACATCAATGTATTTTTCTTATTGGAAATATTAAATTAGTCTATTTGCTTGAAATGAAAACTAAAATAAAATCTTCAAGAAAGATTTGTCATTTAAAAAAAAATAATTTAAACCTTCGGTCTCGCGTTGTGTATCTTTTTGTGGTGATCGCTAGTTTTAGGGGAAGAAAGACAGTAGATAACGACAAAGACATGGAAGATAATGAAAACATCTTCACTCAATAACAATGGATAGAAATGAAGCGGCCACGGCGTCGACCCTTGACACGGTCAGACATGTCAGTCAATCAGTTAAGTTCCATACGTGAAACACGCTTGGGCGTTCATGTCTCGAAAGAGATATGACTGAATGGGCAGAAGATTATCCCACAGTAGGTTGCCATTGCTTTCTGTGGTAGACTGGTTGCCATCCAAGGCTATAGAACCCAATCTGTCCTGTTATTTAACCCAAAACTGGAAGGAAGAGACGGATTAATACCTTTCCCAAGGGTATTTGCGCGTAAGTGAATGGAATGAATTTAACTGGAATTCGAACTCGGCTCCCCGATTTCTCGTACCGAGCCGATATCCACTGCACCACAACGCACATTCAGACGTGAAGTAGACTAAAATGTAGTATAGAAATAAATATTTTTTGCTTTTTTAATAAAGGTAATATTTTATGAGTGAATTAAACTCTTTGTCCCACATTAGTTAGTTTGATAGGTAAAACTTACTTTTGATCATACCATCCCAAATATGACAATGGAGATGGTCGAAAGAAGTTTTATATATGTCTGCCTCAAAGAGACTGTCACCTTATTTATATCATTGAATCTTTAATATCCTTTGACGTTCTTATCTATTCGACATAGAACATCGCTTTGAGCGAATCATTATCTTTCAGCTGGTTGACTTCGATGTCTACTCGAGTAAATGTGCTTGAATCGAAATACTGAAGACTGAGTCGAAGAAATGATTATTCAATCTTTGAATAAAGCTATAAAAAATTAGATTCTCACTTTCCGTGTCTCCTTCGTGTGCGTGCGCAGTTACGTACTTGATAGCAGTATGGTACGATACCATTCGCAAGCGAAAAAAAAATATTAAGAAAAAGAATGGACAATAAAATTGTATCATATTACAAACAACCGTTAGTTCTTTAAAAATTTAGCTATAGACTGTTCAAAAGCAGAATATAATATACCAAATCCAACATGAAAGAACAATAACTGATTTCACAGGATATTTCGCAATAATCAACAAGATAACCCATCTATGGACACCTGATGAAGACCAGAGGGTATTTGGTCGAACCGTTGTGTCTATTATAGCACCTATATAAACCAAGATGAGAACAAAAGTTTGAAATAATTCCAAGATTATTGAAAATTACTCATCTCAGAAATAAATACTAATTATGACAAGTGGCACGAACGCACTCACATAATCCAGCTGTCAAAATCCATCTGACACTGAATATAAAAGGCTCCAAAAATACACCAATAAAGTCATAATAAGGCTCCACTTGATGACGCTCCACATTATGACTGTCCACATAATGACGCTCCACATAATGACGCTCCACATAATATGCTTCACATATTGACACTACATATAATGACGATCCACATGATGACTCTCCACATAATGACATTAAATATAATGAGGCTCCACATAAAGACGCTCCAATTAATGACGCTCCAATTAATGACGCTTCACACAATGACTCCACATAATGACACTCCACATAATAACGCTCCACAAAATGATGCCCCACAATGACGCTCTACATAATAACGCTATACATAATGACGCTCCACATGATGACGCTCCACATGATGACGCTCCACATGATGACGCTTTACATAATGACGCTACATAAAATGACTCTCCACATAATGACGCTCCACATAATGACGCTTCACATAATGACGCTCCACATAATGACGCTTTACATAATGACGCTACAAATTAAGACGCTTCGCATTATGACGTCCACATTCTGCCGCTCCACTTAATGACGCTAGACTTATTGACGTTTCACATAATGACGCTCCACTTAATGACGCTTCACATGATGACGCTTCACTTAATGACGCTCCACATGATGACGCTCCACATAATGACGCTCCACATAACGACGCTCCACATGATGACGCTTCTCATAATGACGCTCCACATCATGACGCTACACTTAATGACGCTACACTTAATGACGCTACACTTAATGACGCTACACTTAATGACGCTACACTTAATGACGCTCCACATCATAACTCTTTACATAATGACGCTCCACATAATGACGCTACACATTATGACGTTTCTCATTATGACGCTTTACTTAATGATGCTTTGCATAATGACGTAACAGCCACGTTTGCACGTTTTTTAAGCGGTAGCATATCATTTCTTTCCAAGAAGAAATAAGTCTGTTTTGTTAAAATAGATGTTAATAGTTTGTATGTTGTCGGAAGGCATGTAATTGGTCTGTAGTTTTTCGGGCTATTTGTGTCACTATTCTTGGGCAGAAGAAATGTAATTCCGTTGGTCATCCATGGTAGGAATTTCAGTGGGATAGGTAACCATTACTTGAAGTTCTTTGGCTAGTTTTTTATGTGCTGTATTTAAATAATATAGCCAAAAGTTAGGAATTTTATTTATTCCTGGAAATTTCTAATTGTGTGCTTTTTTCAGTGCACATTTAACATCCTCTTCTGTGATTCCAGCCCATATCTGTTCTGGTTTACTTTTCATTTATTCTATCTCTTGCGCAATCCAGTCTGCCTTTTTGTTATCTTCTTTAGGGCAAACCCATTTTTCCCAGAACTGTATATCATCTTTCATTTTTTGTGGGACTATCACTTCAGTTATTTTTTTTACCAATTTCCCTGTAAAATTTCTTTGCATCGGTTTGAAAAATCTTGTTTTGTCTGTAGAATCTTGATCTTTTCTCATAGCGTCTTATTCTTTGAGCCTTCATTTGTATTGTTTGCTTTATTTTTTTCCTTAGTTGATAGGACTTCATTTTCATTTCTAATGTTGTATTTTCTTTCGACTCTTTTGCTTTTCCTAGTTCTTACATTTATTCCTCTTGTCAGTTCATCCAGTACTGATAGTTCACTTCTAAGTTGTTCGATTTCTTTTTCTATTTTGCTTTTCCAAGGTGGAACTTCATTTCTGCGAGATTGCCTTGTTTTTAATTTGATGTTTATTTTTTTTGTTGCTGCTATTGCTGATGCATATATTGCTTCATTGAGATTTATATGAGTGTTTTATTCATCTAAAATTAATTTGAGTGATACATTGTATAGCTTAATAGTTTCGGGGTTATGCTTTGTTGGTTGTATTTTTTTGAGTTGTTCTCGTTCCTTCATTGCAATATTTTGTATCTGACTTATATGGTTATTGATTTCTTCCTTGGCTTCTTGTATACTGTTCTTTTTTTCCGTAAAATAATTCTGTTCAATGTGTTCTGAACTCGTTTTATTGTCGTCTTGTAACTGACTCAGATCACACCTTTCCAGCACTTTTAAACTCACAGCATTATCTTCACAGTGATTTGTGTGTATCACGGTTTCTACATTATGACCTGTTGCTTGTTTAATGTTACTACTTTTTATTTTTGATTCCGGTTCCCTTTCATATTTTGTTGATTCGTCTATTCTGGTTGCAATTCCTTTTCTCTCATTAATTTCAGCCTCTGTCAATCGGTTATTTCGCATGATGTATCTTCGTACATTGGCTAATTTATTTTCGTCAATGTACTTTCTATTTGTTTGTCTAATCTTTTCTTGCCAAATGTCATATGTTTGGCGAGTGATGTTTTTTTGAGGTTTGGGTAACGCTTCATGAAATGCAGTCATAACGACTTTGTCCTCCTCACAAGACCATTTTATTTTTTCTTTCTTTAAATATACGGTTATAGATCTAGCTGGAGAATTTTCAAGGCCATCATTAGGATTATCCTGGTTGTGGGGACCTGAAGATTCATTCTTTGTGTAGGAGTTTGTTCCGATGGTAGATTTTTCGACCACAGGTAGGTTTCCTCCAGAAGGATGGGCTCCATGTTTAACCACTGGGAGAGACATACTAGACTTTTTATTTCTATTTGTAATTCTCATATTTTTCCCACGAGTGACGCACGGGTCCAAAAGTCCACCCAAAGTTGCCCGGCACGTTGGGTAATGGTCTTTTACAAACAATGTCCCGAAGCCCGTAGGGAATAATTTGTGACGTCATAACGCAGTAGCCAATCACTCTTCGGCACGATTAACACCTTGAGTTGCGGGTTGTTGTTCAGAGCTTTCCTTCTTTAAAATGGGTTGTCAAGCGACAGCTGACAGAGACGCGATTAGAATTCAAAGAGAAAGACGCTGGTTAAAAAACAAAAACAAACAAACAAACAAACAAACAAAAAAATCAAATTTGGACGTAACAGCCGCTCAATGAAACAAAACATCACTACATAAGAGTATTTTGTTAAAAAAATTGTTGCGACCATCACTAGTCCTTGTAACAAAAATAATTGTTAAGAAAAAATATTAATGGAAAAGAAAAAGCTGACATGTTTAAGTTTATTACTGCCGTGAAATTTAAAATGTATATTCCGTTATTCTTTCATCAAAGTCGTCGAAAATAAGGTTATCGAAAAATAAATAAATAAATAAATAGAATAAATAAAATGAATAAATAAATAAATAAAAATAAATAAATACATATTCTTTCTAAGAAAGAATATCGTTGAAATTATAATCAAACTGTTTTTCATCGTATTTTTTTTTGTTGTTTTGTCTTGTTTTTTGATTTTAAGAAAATTATCATAGTTTAAAAATGATTTCGAAATACCACAACTAAGGGAAATATGAAGAATAAGAAAACTACTTGATAATTCTATTAGGATCATTTAAAGAAGAAACAGATAAATAATATGCGAAGAAAAATTCATGTTTATGTTAAAATAGTAAAACAAAATTTCACATAGAAAAAAATAGATCTTAATTATTAAATCTTTATTATTATTATTATTATTATTATTATGTCATTTTTCATCATATTTCGATTTCTGCTTTGGTCTCACTACCAACCAAGTCTGCGGGGAGACCTAAGGCAGGTAGTGGCGTGTTGTTATGGCTCCATTTCATGTTTTTCTATCTTCCCTATCATCCTCAGCATTACATAGATAAAGTTTTCCTTAGTGTGTGGGCTGTACTTAATAAGACAATTTTTTGTATATCTCTTAAGCTGGGGTTTTCAGGGATTCTTTCAATGCGTTGTTTTGTTCCATTTTTTATCATTCCAAGTGCACCTACTATCACTGGCACAACTCTTGTTTTCAATTTCCACATTTTTTCTATTTCAATTTCCAGGTCTTTATATTTTGACAGTTTTTCAAATTCCTTGATTGCTATGTTACAATCCTCTGGACAAGCCATATCAATTAATAGACAAGTTTTCTCCTTCTGGTTTTTAACAATAATGTCTGGCCTGTTTGCTTCAATTTTTCTGTCTGTGTAGATGGTGTAATCCCATAGAATGGTTACATCTTCTATTTCTGTAACCGGTGCTGGATGATGTTCATACCAGTGTTTGTTTACAGCTTTTCCATAATGTTTGCACATTGTCCAATGTAAATATTGCCCAACTCTATCGTGGCGATTTTTATATTCGTTTGGGGCAAGCACAGAACAGCCTGAGATTAGGTGGTCTATTGTTTCTTGGTGTTTATCACAAAACCTGCATTTTGGATCCATATTATTATGCATAGTATTTGCCTGAAAGTTTCTCGTGAAAAGACTTTGGTCTTGTGCTGCAAGTATAAATCCTTCAGTTTCAGACTTTAATCCAGATGCACGTAACCATTGATGAGTATTAACTTTGTCAACATTGGATTTATTGGCACGTACTGGATATTGGCCATGCAGAGGTTTGTCTTGCCAGCGCTGTTTCATCTTTTCAAGAGCTTTATCTTTGGCTTTCATTTTCATATTTTTTGCCGCAATAGTTGGTTCTTGGCTTCTGTTTTGCTTTTCTACAGAATCTACTAACTGTAAATCTTGTTTGTATTTACTGCCTTCTTTTATTATTGAATATTTTTTCTTTCTTTCTTCATGTTGCCTTACTAATTGTATCATCCAATCCTTTGTTGTTTCTATGTATGTTAGTAAGCCAATAGTTGTTGTCTTGTATGACAATTCCAGCTGAATAAGACCCCTTCCACCTTCTTTACGGGGTATGTATAGACGGTCTACATCAGCCTTTGGATGATGCATCTTATGCTTAGAAAGAAGCTTTCTTGTTTTAGCATCCATTCGCCTGATGTCGTTTAGAGTCCAGTTTAAGATGTTGAAGCTATATTGGACAACTGGGATTGCAAGGCTATTAATGGCCATAACTCTGTTCTGTGAATTTAATTCAGTTTTTAATATCATTCGTAGCCTTCTATAGTACTCTTTACGCACTATTTCTTTCATTTTTTTATGGTGAATGTTTTCGCTCTCATTTACACCTAGGTATTTACAAGCTTCTTCTGGTTTCAATTCTTTTATTGTTACAGCAGGGTCTAGGCTAATTGAGGATGTTTCTTTTATTGATCCACGTAAAACTGTAGCTTTAGCACATTTATTCAAATTTATTATTATTATTATTATTATTATTATTATTATTATTATTATTTTGTCGTTTACTAAGTACACTCTCAATTGACAACTTTTAATAAAACTAAATTGTAACGACGGTGTAAAACAAGCAGAAAACCAAATTCATAAAGATATCTCTCTCCACGTCTTACAAGTAGACATTGCAATAATGACAGCATCACGTTGAGGTAAGTTAAGCAAAAGGAAATTAAAATAGTTTCTGTCTGAAATTTCAGGGTGGCGATTATTGTCCTCATTTTTGTTTTCCTTTGTGACAACGCTTCGGTCTTTGTTCGCTTCATCGGATGTTTGTCGATACGTGCACCCTTCAAGGAGTTTCGTACAGAACACTTTCTTTAATCGTCGAGGGGAGATTTTTCTCGTTCTGTTGACCATGTCGAGGGACACTTTGTTCTTATTCGTTGCTCACCCAGTCCGTCGGTACTACCTTACCCAGACATAAGATTCCTAATTACTATGCCACCTAATTCACAAACTAACGCTTTAATCCACTTGGGACAATCCCGAGTCTAGAAATAAATCTGCCTGCTGTTTCTACTGCTTGTCACACGTGACAAAGCTTCTCTGTCCTTACTGTTGCTTTTATTGAAGCGTTTTTGTTTATTTATGAACGGTTTCTGTAGAGTATGTATTTCTGTACTGGGACTATTGAGAGTGTTTTTGATTTTCTGGAAATAAAATAATGTATAGGAAAAGCAATTATTTCCTAGTGAGGTGATTTTCACTGATATATGAAACGGGAAGACACGGGGATGCAGAGAAAAAATAACAGATAAACAAATATGTACACACCCCTAATGTATATTTTGGCAGTAACATTTCATTGGGATTCAAATGCTGATCTCTGAGACATTACGCATCGATGTCAAAAGATCTTCACCAATGTTTGTCTATTTAATTCTGTACAATGTTGTATATCAAATGTTCTATTTAAACAAATAAGCTTTGAGAGATATTCGAAAACACAATTTTTGTCGGACCATCAAACTTCGCTGTAGAACCACAGACACACCACAATAAATTTTGTGGTTTCAGTAGCAAGCAGAAATTTACGGGGTAATGTTGCCAAATCCATGCCCCACTGATTTTGAATTCAGAATTTTTTTTTCACCTAGACTGGTTGTCAACCAATATTAGACAGCACAGATAGCACCGTAGAGGTTGGGGTAGGAATGGATTGATAGGTATATTTCTGCAGGAATGAACGCAACTAACTCGGACGGAATTTGAACTCATTCCGTCGACTTATTTGGCAAGCCAATAACCGCCACGCCACATCCACATCCTCCAAGGATGAATTTATAGCCCTCCAAGAGTATCTGAGCGACAAAGTCGGTCAGAGTTTAGATATAAGCCAATTTTAGACGTTTTTTTTTTTAAAATTTGAGCAGGACTCTTTAGTAACGAAATCGGTAAGAAATACGCATAAAAAACTTCAATAGTCCAACGATGATTCGATCCGGAAATGTTCCTTTCTCAGATTCTTCTCACATTTGAACGAACAAATCTGTCAATATTGAGCCTCCGCCAAACACCAGTCAGTTAAGTGCCATACGTGATACACGCTTTAGGCGACCATGTCTCGAAGGAGATATGACTGATTGGGCAGAAGATTATCCCGCAGTAGGTTGCCATTACTTTCTGCGGTAGACTGGTTGCTATCCCAGGCTATAGAATCCAATCTGTCCTATTATTTGACTACCCTACCCCCTTAGCATGGAACAGGCTTTCCTCTCTGAGAGTAAAACACTACGCCCCCTTGGCCTTACACTCTCGGCGGACCCCAAATGGAATGACTATATCGAATCCATTGCTAAGTCCGTTGTTATGAAGGTCGGTTCTCTGTGCAGGGCCCGGAAATTTTTCCCGTCTGAATCTATCCTGCACATATATAAATCTACCATCCGCCCGTGTATTGAATACTGCTGCCACATCTGGTCGGGTGCCCCTGCTACTCTCCTCGGGCTTCTTGACAAAATACAACGGGGTATCTGTAACGTGATCGATCCTGTCTTGGCGGACCGGCAGCAACCACTCTCTCACCGGCGTGACGTGGCTTCTCTGTGCCTCTTCGACAAGTACTTTCACGGCTTCTGCTCCGATGAACTTAGATCACTGGTGCCGCCTAAATACGAATTTACACGAGATACTAGATTAGCAAATAGGTCCCACCCTTTTACAGTGAAACAGATAAGATGTAACCGTAATTTCTACTCCAACAGCTTCTTTTCTCGCGCTTCCCGCCTATGGAATTCCCTTCCACATGCCTGCTTCACCGACGGCTACAATCTCCAGGAGTTTAAATGTAAGGTCAATAGACACCTCCTAACACACTAACTTGCATCTATTCTCTCAAACACTCTTACCATCTAACTAACCCTCATTCTCGGTACCCTTACCCGTCTATCACCCTCCTTCTGACATTTCCTGTATCTGACCATCCTTTTCCCATCACTTCCCCGACCCTATGCAACCATCTGCGCAACAGTGGCAGTGGAATGCCTTGCTCGGGGTGAAATGATTAAAAAAAAAATTTACAAAATAACAATATAAAACCGATCCCCCACTTTATGCCCAGTAGAAACCTTAATCATGTTTTAACTATTATATTCAGTCAGTCAGTTAAGTGCTATCCGTGATATATGCTTTGGGCGATCAAGTCTCGAAAGAGACATGACTGACTTGGCAGAAGATTATCCCGCAGTAGGTTGCCATTTGTTTCTGCGGTGGACTGGTTGCCAGCCAAGGCTATAGAACCTAGTCTGTCTTGTTATTTAACCCATCACTGGAGCGAATAGACGGATTAATATCTTTCCCAAGGGTATTTGTGCGTAAGTGAACGCAAGGAATTCAACTGGAATTCGAACTCGGCACCCCGATTTGTCGTTTCCGAGTCGACATCCACTGCACCACAGCGCACATATAGTTGATGAAAATCGGAAGCAATCTGCAAGAGAATTTGCAAAAGAGATTCATACAAATGGAACTTCAACCATAAGACGTCTTCATGCACTTGAAAAGGTGTTTCGACTTCGTTAACAGATCCTTCATCTTTTCACAGCTTCTCTGCTTCATCAAAGAGTCGCTATCTGCTTCACTATTGAAGAACAGACTAGCTACTGAACATTTTCAATGTAGAATACTTACCAGTGATGAAAAGTGGGTTCTATAATAATCATTGCCAACGAAAACGACAATAGTTAGCACTACTAACACTACTCCTGATTTGTATTCCCTGAGATGTGGTTGGTACCGTCGAACACGAATTGCTACACCAAAACGAAACAAATAATGTGAAATATGTCATCAATTAGAAGCATTGCAAGAGAATTTACAAAAAAGCGCCTATCATTGGTTAATCGTGAAGGCGCGTTGCCCTTTTACTGAGTCACTCAGTAAAATGATAATGACACTAAAATTGCATGTTTTAGCTCATTCTCCTTACTCTCCCGGCTTACGGTCTATCACGTTGAATACACCGGTTCTCGCTCGATCACCGAAGTTAAGCAACGTTGAGCCTGGTCAGTACTTAGATGGGTGACCGCTTGGGAATACCAGGTGCTGTAAGCGTAGGGAATACCAGGTGCTGTAAGCGTATAGTGACTGATGTGCGTTGTGGTGCAGTGGATATCGGCTCGGGAAGAGAAATCGGTGAGCCGATTTCGAATTCCAGTTGAATACCCTGCATTCACTTAAGCACTGGCACCCTTGGGAAAAGTATTAATCGTCCCTTACCTCCAGTTATGGGTTAAATAACAAGAGTAGGACTTGGGGACCCTGCCCTTAAAAACAAATCCGAATGAATCTTGATACTCGAAAAGGCCCTTAAAAACAAATCCGAATGAATGTTGATACTCGAAAAGAAAAATATATTACTAGGCACAAAAGCTTATATAAACAACAACAAATTGTTGAAAGAAAAAGGTATTACCAGGGTATTACCAGCAATAAATGACCCATCTAGGTTGATTTGCCACAAAACCAACAACCTTACTCTCTTGGTCTTAATCGATTTGACTAACATCTGTAGTTTATTGCAACATTTTTTTTTATTGCAAAAAGATATTGAGAGATCCTTTGCATCGAAAGCTGACGAGGGATTAAGAATTTGCCAAATATAAAATATATTTATCTTGAATAACTATACCAGTTAAGACCAAAAAAGCATATTTCTTTTTTTTTTCTGCAAGACGGGACTTTATTTTTAGCCAACTATTTATTACTAAAATGTTTTCATCAGCCAGTTAAGTGCCATATGTGATACACACTTGGGCGATCATGTCTCGAAAAAACACGACTGACTAGGCATAATATTTTTCCGCAGTAATTTGACATTACTTTCTGCTATAGAATGTTTGCCAACCAAGGCTATAGAACCAAATCTGTCCTGCTATTTAACCCATAGCTAGAGGGAGAATACGAATTAATACCTTTCTGAAGGGTATTTACGCGTAAGTGAATGCGACGAATTCAACTGGATTCGATCTCTCCGATTTCCGACATCCACTACCCGACAACGCACAAGTTGTTTCATAAAGCCTTCAATAACAACATTTTGAAGATAATGTTAAGTTGAATCATTGATGATCTAACACTGGTGCTAAAGGGTTAAAAGCCAGAAGTCAAGACATCTAGATAAAGTAAATGAAGATTTTTCTGTTTTGTTAGAAAAAGCTCAAAACCGAAAAAGATTTCCAACGGAGAGGCAGAGCGCAAAAATCGTCATGTGGTGAATATCTAGACAATTGATTAATGACTTTGTCTTTTGGTACAAGTTATGAAAACACAGGACCGGATGGAGAAGTACAAGCAAAAAATTGAAATAATAAAAATTTCTCAGTGTCTAACCGCTGAACTATTAGTCAGTTTTTTATTTAAGATGTCTTGTCTTGTTTATTTGTTTTACATTTTTACTCGAAAACATAAGTTAACGAAAGTTAGAGTAAAGAATATTTAGTCGTCTGCAATAAATATTTAGTCGTCTGCAATAATGTAACAAAATCTTATAATCAACAAGAATCGTTCAAAAATTACTAATCCTCACCCAAAAAGAAAAGTCTTGGTTGAACATTTTATTGTGGCAACACACTTGTAAAAATAGAAAACGCTCATTCAGATATCTGTCTTAATTTCTGTATAGGAGAGGCTTTTAGAAAGGAGAGAAAAGGCCCAAGCAGTGTGCAAAAGACAAGCATGACACCCAAGGAAATCCATGAGGACATGGTACAAGCGTTTACCCCTTCCTATGCAACTTGAAGTGGGCTGTAAAATTCATGCGGGGCAGAGACAACACAGAAGATGGCCCTCGGCCAAATGGTCTAAAAACGCCAACCACTAATGAACAAGTTGATGCCGTTCACCGGCAGGGTTTGGATGAGAGATGTCTTACTGCCCAGCAGGTAGCTAAGTTCATAGGCATTACTTCTTGTTCGGTTCACACTGTTTTAACTGAGATTTTGGGATTAGCGAGTTGTTTGCAAGATGGGTCCCAAGAATGTTGACACCTGAGCAGAAGGGTTGACATTTCCAAGACATTTCTGATTCGCTTCTATGCCCATCCGGAGAATTTCTCGCACAGATTATTAATTAAAAATGAATCCTTGGCTCAACACTTCGAACCTGACTCGAAGATTAAAAAAAACATCTTTGAAGAAGTTCAAGTTGATAGCGTCTGTTGTCAAGACAATGGCTTCTGTTCTTTTGGATTCTGAAAGCATAATCATGATAGACTACCAGAGAAAAGGTGAATAAACTATTAATGGGCGGTAATATGCATCAGAATTAAAGCAGCTGAAAGAAGAAATCAATTTAAAACGCAGATCGAAGCTGAGGGCAGGTGTGCTCTTGCTCCAGGATACCGCATGCACACTGCCAGATCTGGCTTTGCATTGCAACCCTGTCCTCCTTTCTCACTAGATTTAGCTCCATCTGACGCTTTTTTGTTTCCTAAACTGAAATCCTACCTGCGTGGTCGCCATTTTACAAACAATGATAAGATCCTATTTGCTGTGAAGGAGATTTGGAGAACCAGGACATTGTGGGATTGCAAAGCTTGGCCCGTCATTGGACCAAATGCACTTGTGTCAAGGGTACTAAATTGAAAAGATAGTGTAAAACAATCTTGTTTCTTCAATCCCTTCTAGGTGGGGCTTAGAACTTTTTGAACGGCCTTCATATTGCTAATGTCGTGTTTGTTCCAGACTAGCGACTCTATTTCTAAGTCCGTTATTTATTCTCATGTTGTCAGCCTCCTATATTGCTTCATGTTGATTCAGTCAGTTAAGTGCCATACGCGATACACGCTTGGGTGATCATGTCTCGAAAGAGACATGACTGACTGGGCAGAGGATTATCCCGCAGTAGGTTGCCATTGCTTTCTGCGGTAGGCTGGTTGCCGACCAAGGCTATAGAACTGAACCTGTCCTGTTATTTGACTCATGGCTAGAGGGGGGAAGAGATGTATAATATTATTAAGTAGTAATTAGTGGGGTATCAGTTTATTACTTCATAACCATATAAAACTGATCCCCCACTTTATGTCCAGTAGAAGCCTTAATCATGTTTCCAACAATTATATTCAGTCAGTCAGTTAAGTGCCATAGGTGATACACGCTTGGGTGATTATATCTCAAAAGAGACATGACTAACTGGGCAGAAGATTACCTAATCTGTACTGTTATTTAACCCATAACTGGAAGGAAGAGACGGATTAATACCTTTCGCAAGGGTATTTGCGCGCAAGTTAGTACAATGAATTCAACTGGAATTCGAACTCGGTTTCCCGATTTCTCGTTCCGAGCCGATATCCACTGCACCACATTCGCACATCATGCTGATTAAGCATTTAAATATTAAGTCTTTCGATGTATATTTATGCCCTTTACCCAAATTTCTTAATATGTTGTCAAATATTATTTAAATAATTCTTTTGTTGCTATTAATCTTATCCTTTATAAGATTTATGAGTGACAAGCAAGTGCTAAAAAAAGATGGGAATATTTCAGATGAGACCAATTTATTGCTTTCGTTCACATGATTGCGATTGTATCTTGACCAATAACCCTGTCTGTTATAATAATGACCGTTGTATATATATATATATATATATATATATATATATATATATATATATATATATATATATAATTATTTAATTACCTAGCTTTTGGTCATAATTGAATTAGACCAGTACACAGTTGTATTAAAAAGTGTTGAATAAATACAATTATATTCAATTATATTGTAGAACTTTTGACTATTTTTCATTTAACTCGTTTAGAAATTATATATATATATATATATATATATATATATATATATATATATATATATATAGTCATCAGCAGACAGATCTGTTTCGCTGTATCATAGCTCATCAATATGGTTAGACATCCAAATTCTTTTTACCCAGGATTGAAACCCCACCGAATTGGCGTCAGTTGGCGATTCTACCTCTGAGCTATGGGCGCTCGGTAAAAGGAGGCAGACTTTTAGCGTGTGATATATGATGTATACACACGCCAATAGCTGAGAGTGTTCTAATTAATTACTGAATGAACGATGCGTAGATGCTAGAGTAGCTACTGTTTTTTCAAAGTCTACCATTCTTCCAGAGTGCTCAATCAGGGTGTGAGACCGCATATATATATATATATATATATATATATATATATATATATATATATATATATATCAAGGAAGTGAAAGAATAGATAGATTAAAAAATGTAGAGTTCCTTGCATTTAATTTTATAAAAAATAAAGAGTAGAAATTAATATTGTATTTTTATTATTACGATGATCTATAAAAGCATTATATCACTACACAAAGTGATGTAATACTTTTAAAATTACCATGTATATATATACATATATCCTTTTATAATAGAACCTATATTATCACAACTTCACTTTCTAAATACTATTGGCAATTAAATTATGCAAAATAAAATGGAAAATATTTAAAAAGAGCTTGAACATGTAAATCGTTATATGAAAAAAAATCGTTTACAAGAAAAAATTCAAATAATTAAATTTCCGAAAACTAATTCATTAAACCAACGTAATGAAATAACTATTTACTGCCACCACAAGATAATTCACACCCTTAAATATATCTAAAATAATCTCGACCTTTTACTATATTCTGTACTATATAATTCTACCACTATTATTAATTTTATATACCTCTAACCCAACCTAAATTAACAATTATATTGCCATTTACCCTTACTGTAACTACTAGTTAACTTTTCAATCGAGTAATTTCTCTTTAAGTAATTAAAATCATGGCTTTACATCTATTTCTTTCCATAAACTTGAATTTTTATATTAACACCAGCATTTAAGACAAACATAATATTGTTTTAATTTACAATCTCGTAAAGTTTCAAATATTATAGTGGCAACATAACTTAAACTGTCATAACTGACACTTTCTGTTCTGTCTACGTGATTAACCTTACTCACACCGCTACACATAAATGTTTTAATATCCATTGGTTTACACACACGAATCTTTTAAATTCTAATACAATCGTTCCTACCACCCATTAGCATGAAACAAGCTTGCCTCCCTGAGAGTAAAACACTACGCCTCCTTGGCCTCACACTCTCAGCAGACCTTAAGTGGAATGACTACATCGAATCCATTGCTAAATCAGCTGCTAAGAAGGTCGGTTCACTGTGCAGGGCCTGGAAGTTTTTTCCGTCTGAGTCCATCCTGCACATATATAAATCTACCATCCGTCTGTGTTTTGAATATTGCTGCCACATCTGGTCGGGTGCCCCTGCTGTTCACCTCGAGGTTCTTGACAGAATCCAACGTAGAATCTGTAATGTGATAGATACCAACTTGGCAGCTCGGCTGCAGTCGCTATCTCTATCGACGTGACGTGGCTTCCCTGTTCCTCTTCTATAAAGACTTTCACGGATTCTACTTCAACGAACTCAGCTCACTGGTACCTCCTAGGTATGAATTTACACGAGCTACTAGATTCTCAACTAGGTCCCACCATTTTACAGTGAAACCGATAAAATGTAACCGCAATTTCTACTCTAACAGCTTCTTTTCTCGCACTTTCTGCCTGTGGAATTCCCTTCCATATACTTGCTTCCTCGACAGCTACAATCTCCAGGAATGTAAATGTAAGGTTAATAGACATCTCCTATCTCACTAACACGCATGTATATGTATATGTATACATTTCCCTCATAATCCGCTCATAGAGAGAGAGAGACAGTAGCAAGGTAGCGTCGACTCAGTTCATTCTTCTTACTACCAGTAATTAAACTTTACTACCAGTTATGGCAGCTCTTGCCGCGTATATGCTCCATTTGTCGTGGAGTAGTAAAGGATATATATATATATATATATATATATATATATATATATATATATATATATATATATATATATCCTCTGTTATAATAATGATCGCTGTGTATGAATTTGTATATATAAACCCCGAAAATTGAATATGTCGTCTGGTCATTTCAGCGAGTAATCCTCATTTCTTTCAGCGACAAAATCTTTATTGAACAAAATTCATATACCGGAAGGTCACTCAAAAAAGAATTCATACACCGGATACAATAAAGAACAATTGGAGAGGGAGTTAAATGAGAGAGTAGATTATGTTAGAAGGTAGTCATCTAGACATTGATACAGAGGGTGGAGAAGAAAGGAGAAAAGAGATAGACGGCGAAATGGATTCAAGATTCGATCATTGAAAATACCTATATGACTCCGTCAATAGATAATGCTTTTTGCTTCGAGCCCTTTACCTGGTTCATTTTTATATTAATAAGATTAATATTAATAGAATCTGTTTTGGGATTTTACCTACATGCCATTTTTGTTTGGGCTTTATATCTACTTCACCTCTGTCCCTGACTCCTACCAGGCCTCGTAGCTCTACCCCTTCGGTAACTTTCATCAAGATGTCGTGCCTCTAATAATCTCTCTCTTTACTCCCACTTCAACCGGGAGCCTACTACCAACAAAATTTCCGACTGCTACCAAAGAGCAGACTGGGATTCGTTCCGAGATTTTCTATGCGATGTCCCCGGGAGAAAATATTTAGTCTCCTCGTTGAGGACTGCGCCTCTTAGGTCTCATCCTGGGTGAAAGCTGGCATCGATGTTTTCAAACCGATCAGAAAGTTCCGTTCCAAACCTCATTCGTCCTCCTAGTTCTCTTCTGCCTGCTCGGCCGGCATTGCTCACAAGAACCACTTCTTCCGGCTATTTCAGAGCCACTCGTTTGACCATAATAGGTGTCTATTTGACTCTGCTCGTAATGAGTGTAAAAAGATCTTGAATTACTCTAAGCTGTTGCTTGCTGAAAAAATGAGACAGAGCATAGCTGCCTGCAAGTTAGGCTTCAAAGACTATTGGCAGCTCTGCAGACTTGTGCCTAACAACAGCAAATCTTCCATCCTTCCCTTAATCAATAAAGTTGAGGTCCTCATGGTATCTGTGGACAAGGCCGAGTGCTTTGCTCGCAGATTCTCCTCCAACTCCATATTTGACTTGTTTGGTGTGTTTGCACCCGACTTCTCTTTTAGAACTGATGCTCAACGGAGAGATCTTTACATAAACCTCTGGTATCTAAGAGAATTTCAAAACATAAGGTGACGGAACCCCGGTCATTGTCTTGAAAAAATGTGCTCCTGAACTCCCCTCTGTCCTCTCTAAACTCTATAATTACTGTCTTTCTGCTTCCTGTTTTCCTGCCTGCTGGAACTCCTTAATACAAAGGAACCCATAGACCCCTCCAATCATTGCCCCTTTCAGCCTCCTACCATTTTCGGCAAAGTGTTCGAGGCTACAATCAATGCTGAAAAGCTAAACATCTCACCGCCCATAAACTATTCTCACATACCCAGTATGGCTTCCGCTTTGCCAGGCCTACTGCCGATATACTAACAACAATCACCGAGTACAAATACCCTCCCTCGATAAGTCCGACAAAGATCGAGCTTTTGCCCTGGATATCTCCAAAGCATTTGATAGGGTCTGGTACGCTGGCCTTCGGCGCAAACTGCAAGGTTATGGTATCACTGGACGCTTGCTTGGTTTGATTCAATCTTTCCTATTAAACAGCATGATGAAGGTCGTCTTGAACGAGCATGCTTCAACATCCTACCACAGGAACACTGGTGTCCCCCAGGGATCTATCCTAGGCCTGCCGTTCTTTCTGATCTTCATAATTGACCTAGCGTGATCAAATCCAAAGTAGGTATCTACGCTGATGGCACCACCTTAGTAAGAAATTTGGCGAGGTGGCCAAAGATAACCTCGCTACTGATCTCGAGAAGAACCATGACTCTTTAGTAGACTGGGGTAAATAATTGCTTGTAAATGTTAATACTTCTAAAACAAAACTGCTATCTGTCAACAACTACAGGCAGTCCCACCTACCCTTCATCAGCATGAGCCAAGCGAGTTTCCCTGATAGCGACACACTGCGCCTCCTCGGCCTCACCCGCTCTTCCGACTTCAAGTGGGACCATTACATTGAATCAATAGCTAAATCCTCTGCTAAGAAGGTTGGGTCACTGTGTTGGGCCAGGAAGTTTTTCTCGCCTGAGTCTCAGTCAGTTAAGTACCATACGTGATACACGCTTGGGCGATCATGTCTCAAAAGGTACATGACTGACTGGGCAGAAGATTATCCCGCAGTAGGTTGCCATTAGTTTCTGCATTAGACTGGTTGCCAGCCAAGGCTATAGAGCCCAATCCGTCTTGTTATTTAACCCTTAACTGGAGGAAAGAGACGTTCAAATACCCTTTCCCAAGAGTATTTGTACGGAAGTGAATGCAAGGAATTTAACTGGGATTCGAAATCAACCGAAATCTTGCACCTCCCGCTTGTGGAACTCTCTTCATTATACTTGCTTCTCTAAAGACTACAATCTCCAATAATTTAAATGCAATGTCAATTCTCATTTCTTATTCACTTGACTCCAGTCCTTCTCTATATTTAGTTGTCCCTCCCAGTAAGGGCAACATGTGACACATGGTCAGTTATAACTGGGATTTCCGGGCTATATGGCCCGGCCAAAAAATGTCTGTCTCCAGTCCTTCTCTCTCGTCCTCTCCCTGTTACCCCTCGTATCTTGTTCTTTACCTTTCTCACTCATATCCCATTCTTCTCTTGCCCTTTCTCTGACCCCCACCCCCTTATCCATTATTGTTACAGGGTTATTCTGTTAGATTTCTTTATATCCCAGCATTTTTTAAAACAATAAAGAAAGAAAGAAAACGTTTCATATTTTAGAACTTAAAGAGAACTTTGAGTGTAATTATATAAGTTTTATTTCAATTCAAAATGCATTTTATTCTCATTTTTCATAAACTTTTAATTTGTAAAAGTTTTAATATCTATTCGATTATTTAAAATTTTGAATATCTATTTTATTATTTTAAAACTTATTTAATTATTATTATATCATAATGTAAAATTTTAATATCTATTTAATTATATTTATTTAATTATTATTATTATATCATAATACCAAACAAATTATTAGCTATATGTAAGTTAATGGGTTTTTTATGAAGAATCTTTTGACAATATTCTAAGGTGAACATTTTGAAATGTTTACATATATTTATTTCATTACGTTTATTTAATAAATTTTTATTTTTAAGAAATTTAATAATATATAGTTTTTCATATAGACACAAGATGCATGGATCATTTAAAGACTTACATATTCTAACTTTTTAATAAATTTTCCATTTTTATATGGGAGTTTTATTTTTTCTTTTAGATACTAATAATAATACGATAAGGATGTTCTATTTCTGTACTTATTATGAAATGAAACGTGTGTCGATAAAATCGTTTTTTCAGTGGGTACTTAGTACTATCCACATAAATCTTTATATTACTAGATTTTCCATAGTGGAATAGTACATTGACAAAATGTTACTTAAGGCACCTTCTTTCCAAAGAACACGCTATAGGGTTTTCTATAATTATATTTATTTTCTATAATTACATTTATTTTCTATAATTACGTTTATTTTCTATAATTACATTTATTATTGTCTAAATCATTGGTTTCAGTTATTGGATGATTTATATTTTCAATTATATACAAATTTTTATTTAAAATAATATTATTATGATTTTTTATAATTTTTCCACATTATTCGTACAACGATAAATTAATTTTAGAGTATTTTTATTGAAAATCTTGCTTAATGGATTATTATACGGAAAATGTTTTTTTAATCAAAGCGAGGAATTTTTTCCTAATTTACCGCTTAATATTGGATTGAAAAGGGGTTTATACCAAATAATATTTCTATTCTTGTTTTTCTTCAAGAAAGCTCGTTTTTTTTTACATATTTAATATTTGGGCTTTTATATTCACTATTTTTTAAGGCAGTATATATATATATATATATATATATATATATATATATATACTGCCTTAAAAAATAGTGAATATATATATATATATATATATATATATATATATATATATATATTAATTCAGATACTTCAATCCAAGGGAAAAAAGCAGGAAGGGAAATTCCAAAAACCCGATCCTGATTAATATTAAAAATTTTATTTTAATATTAAAAAATGATACAGGAAGAGAGCTCCATGTAATAAAATATCACAGAGCAAATATATATTAAAAGAGGATTAATTCAAAGATGTTGAATGGCCATTTCGATATGAAGATCCCCACGGGGGATAACACATCACCTCAGCAACAGAAAAATCCTTTCAGAAACTGGAGAAAAATTAGTCTACTTTTCCTTTTTAAATATATATATTAGGCATATATATAGATATATTACATATATATATATATATATATATATATATATATATATATATATATATATATATATATATATATATATATATATATATATATATATATATATATATATATATATATATATATATATATATATATATATATATATATTATATTATATATATATATATATATATATATATATATATATATATATATATATATATATATATATATATATATATATATATATATATATATATATATATATATATATATATATATATATATATATATATATTAAAAAAGGATTAATTCAAAGATGTTGAATGGCCATTTCGATATGAAGATCCCCACGGGGGACGACACATCACCTCAGCAACAGAAAAAACCTTTCAGAAACTGGAGAAAAATTAGTCTACTTTTCCTTTTTAAATAGATTGCAAAGAAATTAAAAAATAAATAATAAAATAAAATAAAAATAAAAATAAAGGGAAAGAAAAAGAAAAAGAAAACGAAAAAGAAAAAGATAGAATAAAATCAAATAAATAAGAAAAGAAAAAAAAATTGACATCGTCTGGGTTCGCAAAAAAAAAAGGGAGAATGTAACTAAAAATTAACAGACAGCCGTGTTAAATCGACGTAAGTTTAAGCAACACGGAAAAAAGGTGGTAAGAGAGATAAAAGAAGGAAGGGAGGGAAAAAGAAAGAAACTAAAGAAAAATTTTTTTTTAAATATTACAGACGCTGGACAAATTCAAAAACCTAATTTCCCCAAAACGTTGAAGTATTAGAAAAAGGCCTTTACTTAAAAAGGCCTAATTATTATTAAAAGGGAATAAAAAGATATATGATTTAAAATAAAATTATTTTAAAAAAAATTAGGTCATTTGAAATTAAACTAAATAAAGACAACACTAGGTAAAAAAAAAAAATAATTACAATTATTATATACATACCTATAGAAGAACACACATACTCCCTTTTTTTTCCTCCAGTTTCTGAAAGGTTTTTTCTGTTGCTGAGGTGATGTGTCGTCCCCCGTGGGGATCTTCATATCGAAATGGCCATTCAACATCTTTGAATTAATCCTTTTTTAATATATATTTGCTCTGTAATATTTTATTACATGGAGCTCTCTTCCTGTATCATTTTTTAATATTAAAATAAATTTTTAATATTAATTACGATCGGGTTTTTTGGAATTTACCTTCTTGCTTTTTTCCCTTGGATTGAAGTATCTGATTTAAAATATATATATATATATATATATATATATATATATAGGTTTATTTATGTATGCGTTCTCTCTCTTTTTCGTTTAATATATGGATAACTTTCTAAATCTAATAAACTGTTAAACTTTGAAATTTTTTTAAATTTAGCAACAATAATAAAGTAGATATAATAGTTAATTAATAATAGTTAATTAATAATGCTGATCTCAATCTAATGAAATATTAATATTAATGCCTCCTAAGATTATTTTAAAGTCTGCCCACATATTCCCCAAATTAGAAGTTGCTTTACTCTGATTGGTCCACATTGTCCATACAATAATACCTCCCTGATTGTCTTGCTTGTTTTTAACCTTTTTAAAGCCATTCAATTTAAAATAAACCACATCACTTGACAAGACACAATAAGTGTCGAAACAAAATAGCAACATTTGTAGTAATATTATAACATATCCATGTTATAATTTCTCTCTCTCTCTCTCTCTATATATATATATATATATAAAGGGAAACTCAGTGCATCATTTAAAGTGGTTATAAATTATAATTCATTTCTATGAACGAAATTAGTTCATTACTTCATAACACAATATTTCCGTTCCATTCGGTAGAAACATTTTTCACGGAATGAATATAAATAAATGTTCTAGAAAACCTCAGTTTTACTCTCTATACAGATGTAACACTTAATATTTTACATTAAGTAGATTTTGTTGGATTGTACTCGCCATTCATAGACTTGACATCATTACTCATATATATATATATATATATATATATATATATATATATATATATATATATTTTAATTCAGATACTTCAATCCAAGTGAAAAAAGCAGGAAGGTAAATTCCAAAAACCCGATCCTAATTAATATTAAAAATTTATTTTAATATTAAAAAATGACACAGGAAGAGAGCTCCATGTAATAAAATATTACAGAGCAAATATATATTAAAAAAATATTGAATTAATCCTTTTTTAATATATATATATATATATATATATATATATATATATATATATATAATGTAGTAATGAACTTAATCACAGTAAGTCAACACTAATAATAACAGACTAAATATCCTAAAATAATGCTAACAGTAATATAAATTGTCTTCTAACCCGGCGAGGACTACCTCGTGGGTTAAATAAAGGGGGAGAAAAAAGAAACAAACAGCGCACAAGAACAATACGTCTAGTGCTCGTTTGAAAGAAAAAAAAACCCAAGACGAAACCTTAACAGCAAAGTGCTCGATACGAAAGTACGAAAGTACGAAAGTAGAGCGAGAATGCAATACAAAAATCTAGAATTGAGCCACCACCTACCGCGGTATCACAAGAACGGTTCTTAAATATATATATCACAGCTCTTCACTGTGGCTAGATTAACCGTTTTGACTGAAATCCAACTGATTTGGCAACAGTTTGATATACACCCACCAGGCCATTGACGCACGTCAGAGAAAGGCTGATTTCATATCGTGTAATATTTTTACGAATTGTAAATAACGTCAGCCGTGAGAGTGTTCTATCTCGTAACTGCTTCGAACGGGCGTTCTCTCTCTCTCTGTCTGTCTGTCTGTCTGTCTGTCTGTCTGTCTCTCTCTCTCTCTCTCTCTATATATATATATATATATATATATATATATATAAATCAAACACATACCATACACTGTTGAACACAGAATGAACAACAATTTCGCAACTGAGGACATTTTTATAAACACAGTCAATATTACAATACTGCCCGAAAAGCAGCTACTATAAATGTAATGACTTTAAACATTATAAGCAAATAATAATAATACCAATCATAATAAAATAGAAATATAATTTGGTACATACCATCATTTATCCACATGGCAATAAATTCCTTAGCCTAATTCAGAAACAACAAATCGGAGTTGATAATGTCAGCAAATCCTTTCGAAAACTAACTACTCTCTTCCCAAAACCTGTTATTACAGGGGCTAGCACCTAATTAACATATTTTGTGAATCATCTCGAATTATCTAGATTTTTCTAGAATATTCTAGAATCTTCTAAACGTTCTATTTCTAATTTCTCTACTTAACAACTACTTCATGAATTAAAACTTTTTGTAATAACAAGTAGGACTCAGTAGAATCCCTTACTATAGATTTTAACCTTTACAGACATTATTAATAGTATTTTTTGATATATAAATGCATCCTCGTAACACACACACACACACACACACACACACACACACACACACACACACACACACACACACACACACACATATATATATATATATAGTGGATTCTCTTATCGTAAAAGATAAATGAGAGTCAGCAGTAGATGGTGCCCTTCGTGCCACACTTTCACACTTATGCATGGGATTTCTGTCCTGCATGCACTTGTGTTGTAACCACCCACCTGCTGATCCACCTGCACTAAAAGTAGTCAGTTGCTTGTGCAGTACAAAGCACACTTTCTCCATCAAAACAACATCGCCCATACAGGTGCACTGTGTGCCACGAATTAGGTGTTTGTGATGATCGCATGTTATATTATCACAGAGTTTGACCTCCCCGGGACCTCAGACATATTGGGTAGTGCATGGTGGACCACCCAATATACATAAGTGGTTTTGATGTCAGAGTTTGCGGTCTTTGGTACGAGGGCTGGGGCCTTTGGAGCGCCCATGATACTTTGATAAGGCTTCATTGTTTTCGAAAATTCTGTGATACTGTTGTGGAGTAGTTTTCACACTGAAAGTTATAATCGTGCTATGTCGGTTGCTAATCGACTTAACGCAACCTAAATTCTAGGAACTTGGTAATCTTCCACTGTAAGCTGACTCCTTAGTATTCGGCTAACTACCGACTAATATCAATTGTCTTAGTCCAACGATGTCCAGACTGGGACTAACTAGTAGTTCTACTGAACTCCAATAGAACTCTAAAAAAAACTCTCTAGAATTTCTAAGAACTCCGAAGAACTTCCCAATAACTTCTAGAGTTAACTTCCTGTTAACTTTTATTAATATAGGTGGGAGAGTCCATTATCTGAGGAATAGGTGTGTTTCACCATGACATTAATATAGGAGGGAGAGTCCATTATCTGAGGAATAGGTGTGTTTCACCATGACATTAATATAGGAGGGAGAGTCCATTATCTGAGGAATAGGTGTGTTTCACCATGACATTAATATAGGAGGGAGAGTCCATTATCTGAGGAATAGGTGTGTTTCACCATGACATTAATATAGGAGGGAGAGTCCATTATCTGAGGAATAGGTGTGTTTCACCATAACATTAATATAGGAGGGAGAGTCCATTATCTGAGCAATAGGTGTGTTTCACCATGACATTAATATAGGAGGGAGAGTCCATTATCTGAGGAATAGGTGTGTTTCACCATAACATTAATATAGGAGGGAGAGTCCATTATCTGAGGAATAGGTGTGTTTCACCATAACATTAATATAGGAGGGATAGTCCATTATCTGAGGAATAGATGTGTTTCACCATGACATTAATATAGGAGGGAGAGTCCATTATCTGAGGAATAGGTGTGTTTCACCATGACATTAATATAGGAGGGAGAGTCCATTATCTGAGGAATAGATGTGTTTCACCATAACATTAATAAATGAGGGAGAGTCCATTATCTGAGGAATAGATGTGTTTCACCATGACATTAATATAGGAGGGAGAGTCCATTATCTGAGGAATAGATGTGTTTCACCATAACAGATACAGAGAAAACTAACACAATAAATTTCTAACAATAATGGATACATCAACGTAAATGCAGTCTATACAGGGGCTTTTATCGACTGACACTCGTGCCGTTAAGATTGAAAGAAGAAATCATGTATTCTCCAAAAATACAACTTTTTTCAAATTTAAAGTGGATCTCTGTTCCGATCAGTTAAATTGAACACACACATCAATTTTTCTGACTTCCCAATAATTAATAAGAAACGTGTTGTTTCTTATATTCGATTAAACAGTCTATTTATATATTTATGACTAGCGGCCTGATGACGCTAAATTTTGTTACGAAAATGTGTGTCAATCGGCAGGATTTCGTAACAAAATTTATGCATAAATAAACTGGCCGGTAGATGTAAATACATAAACATACTTTTTTGGTAAAAACAATATCTGCTCAAATACGAGTATCGATCAAAAATATAATATTGAAATAAATATATTAAATATGTCGGTTGTTAAAACCATTTCGTTAATCTTCGGAACCTCTTTAACACACACACACACACACACACTCACATACACACACACACACACATATATATATATATATGTGTGTGTGTGTGTGTGTGTGTGTGTGTACATATATATATCCAAGTGAATAAGGGACAAAGAAAAATTAACAACGTTCAAAATATTAATTTAAAAGAGTGCTCAATATAAAACAGAGCTATGAATATATATTATAAATTTTAGTTTAGAACATGTACAAATTATCATCTACTACAAAGTGTACATTTTGTTTCGACATTTAAAGGACACTGTCTCATCAGGTAGTATTTTCACACTACCTGCTGAGACATTGTCCTTTCAATGTCGAAACAAAATGTACACTTTGTAGTAGATGATAATTTGTTGTAAACTATAATATATATATATATATATGTATATAGTGATGATCATCCACGTATACTGTCTTAATATGTATAGGAAAGAATATTCATAAAAAGTTTTGAATTTAAAAATGTACTTTTTTTGAACAGTATTTGTTTATTTTTATTATATTTTATATTTCAGACCGCCCTCGGTCCTTCATCAGAAACAACTGATTTTTAAATTTGAATTAGAAACGTATTTCACGATAGCGTTCGAATATTTTTTTGTTTACATCACGTGGTGTGTTTGTTCACAACATGCGGCATGTCCGTAGAGAAAGACTGTTTGTTTTAGATAAAAATTTCTTGGAATATCTGAAAAAAAGTTTTTAGCTATTGAAATATTTGCAAAGATTCAACACACCTAAGTCCCTATTTAACCCTAGCTTGTGTGTATTTAATTTTAAAATCCAGTATGTTTCTTTCTTTCTGCGTGTGTATGTAGAACTAAAATTGGAGTCTATTAGTAAACATTTGCAATTTTCTAAAGTATGATCAGGTTGATTAAAATGGGCTGCAATTGGGGAGTATACATTTTTTTGTCGTATATTTAGTTTGTGATTATTGAAGCGAAATCTAAAGCTATTACCGGATTCGCCGATATATCCACTGTTGGGGCAAATTGAGCAGAAGAGAAAGTAGATGATGTTTTTGCTGTCACAAATGTGGGAAGCCTCGCTGTTTAATTTGTAAACATTTAATAACAAACAAAACATTCTCTGTACCCAACACCAAAATGAAATTACACCCACCAAACCTTACTTGTGCATAAATGAATACAACTGGAATCCGAACTCGGCTCCCCGAACTGCATTGAGTTTATAAAGTGTAAAAAAACAAAACAAATCAGTCAATTGTAGAACACGCTGCCGTAGGCTTCTTCACATTTGAAAGGCAATTTTCCCCAGATTTTTAGTCATCGTGTGTCGGTCGTCTTCTTAAGGCGAAGAGAAACAGAAATTATCTTTCATGAAGTGGTTAAAGCAGTGAATAGGACAAGATTTGAATTTTCATGGTTAACATTTCATTTTATTGCACTCCAATAACTCTTGCCTTGATTGTTGTGCGAATCCCAGAGCCTTTGTTCGAAACATAGACCCTTACACGCCTGTATTCGATGTATGAGAGACTGCTCAACATCTCTCCGAGGCAGTAGTTTATATATCGAGCTCTCCAGTGATTTTTTTCTCGTGCCCGCACATGTCAGACCCAGCATTGCCTACAGATGTTCGCCGCACGAGTCACCACTGACAACGTATGAATCACAGATCTCTACCCCAACATGAGGTCATGTCCGTTCAACTTTGCATTTGAAATTTTGGCCTGGTATAAAGTCGAGTAAAAAGTCTGTTTCTCGCATACTACAGGTGCCTGACAATACAAAATAGCGTCCAGTGCAGAAAGCAAATCGCCTTAAAGAATAATTTGTACTTTTGATTGAAAAAGGAAATTCAATTCATGTTTCTTTGCCACCAGTATAAAATTAAACACCCTATTTATATTGTTCAGATTGTTGTCTTCATCTTTGTTGCCATATTTGCGACATTTCGGCCGATATACACTCTGACATTCTTCAGGTGATCGAAATATCGAACTGAACCTTTTATTTCCTCCACAGGGGTAGATTATTCTAGCTCCACACGTCATGCCTTTTCCAAATGTGAGTATTAATTATCTCTCTTTAACTCAACTCTCTAAGTTTTTGTTTATCTCTCCTGTAGCCAGGGATTGAACTCACAATTCTTTGGGTCAAGTGACTGGATCCAACCAACGCTTTTATGCAATCACCTGAAGAAGGTCGGAGGTTACAATGGCCGAAATGTCGTGAATATGATAACAAAAGATGAGAACAACAGTCCAAACATTGTAAATAGTGTAAATAATCACAATATTTCATCTAAGAAATATAGACAGATTCTGAAAAAGGTCGGAGCGTACAACAGTCGAAACGTCATGAATATGATAACAAAAGATGGGAACAACAGTCCAAACATTGTAAATAGTGTAAATAATCACAATATTTCATCTCAGAAATATAGACAGATTCTGAAAAAGGTCGGAGCGTACAACGGTCGAAACGTCGTGAATATGATAACAAAAGATGAGAACAACAGTCCAAACATTGTAAATAGTGTAAATAATCACAATATTTCATCTCAGAAATATAGACAGATTCTGAAAAAGGTCGGAGCGTACAACGGCCGAAACGTCGTGAATATGGCAACAAGGATTAGGAAAACAGTTCGCACAATGTAAACAGTGTATACAATAACTCCTACCAAAATTACAAACAAATATCAAATTTAACGACCCTTTCTACTTTCGGTGTTGATTCTGTGTGATCATTTTGTGGCGAATATTACAGGAACAGAGAACTTGTTTCAGACGTTTTCACGCTGGGAACTGCCGTGCTGTTTGCTGTATTCATGCAAAAATATCCAAGCTATAAATTGCAGTTGATACAACTTGATTAGTTTAGTGTTAGTTTTAGCGTCCCAATGAATCAACTCCAAATGCATATAGTGGAGATTTTCATATGAATACAACACTGATTGAAATTATAAGTTTTGTTCAAATTATTGATTTCAAACATTAGCCGTTTTGCAGGGGCAGCTCGACAGGCTGTGATGGTTAACACGCTTATTCCGCTAGACTCTTTATAATTGAATAGTGAGTTCGATTCTCACTTGATGCTCCATCCTTTCGGCCTTGGGCCACGTCTAAGCTGCATTTAGAAAATCACCATTTAGCCAGAAACTGAAGAAATAAGGCAGAATTAATTGATTTCTTCGACATCTTTAGACAATTTTTCATTCTTGACTTCAGCTGTTTTTAATTAATCATTTTGTCATCAAGTTGAACAAATCTGAAATTACAAATTGGTCCATCTAATTGAAATGCTTCTCACAATCGAGCAAATATGGTTTTATTGGCTTTCAGAGGCGACCAGCTGATGCCACTGTTAGCTGACACTTAAAATAAATTGATACTGGAATATTTCCCCTTTCCATTGTGATAATACCATGCTTCCCATATTGGCTATCGTTGTGTGTCTACCTTTGGTGGAAGCGAAAAACTTTACCAAGTAAGAAAGTAAAGAATCTTTTTTCTCTCACCCTCTGCTCAACCCCAGAAACACACCCACATGTCAACCTGCACTTCTACGTACCCGAGTACCCTTAAATAGGCACATCTTACACACGCGCAGTTTAACATATATAGCCTCGGTGAATAGAGAACGCTTTTGTCCCCTCGTGATGAGCCTCGTCCACATAAAATCTTTCAGTAAGGATACCATTTTTAGAATAGACGGTCGGATAAATAGCTGCATTTTGTGGCTGTGATAAAAAATTTGAAACCTACTTGAAAAATTTCTGTTGGGTTTTCTTTGTTTTCTCTTCCCCTGAAGCGCAATATTCCCCATCACACTACCCATATATATATATATATATATATATATATATATATATATATATATATTGATGGTTTAATTACTTAGTTTTTGGTCATAATAAAATTAGACCAGTACACATTTGGATTAAAAAGTGTTCAATACAATTATATTGTAAAACTTTAACTGGTTTACAAATGAATATATATATATATATATATATTATTTTCAATTATGAAATTCTTTTCTTTTTTTCCTTTCTTTTCTTCTCTTTCCTTGTCTTTATTTTTCTTACCTCCCACTTCCTCTTTCTGTTTTGTTTAACCCTTTTCTCAATTTAACACCACTTATTACCTCCTTTTCTTTGTAAAGCTAGACGAAACCAAATTTTCCATTTCTTCACTTACAACTCTATCTAAAAGTTAAAATCTAAAATTGGACATGATTTACCCCCGAAATGTTTTATGAAGTAAATTTCTCAAAACTTAACCGTCATTTTTTATTTTATTTTATTTTTTATTTCTTTTTTTCTTTTTTCTTTTTTATTCTCTCTTTTTATTCTTATTTTTATTTCCATTTTGAAATATGTACGGTTGCTGAGGAGATGTGAAATCTCTCTTAGGGATTTCATGTTGAAATGTTCATTCAACATTTTTGAATACTGAAAATTTATTTAATTTTATATATATATATATATATATATATATATATATATATATATATATATATATAGTAATTTTGTTATTACAATGGTTTATAAAACCATAATATGACAACACAAAAATATTGTAATAAATATAGATAGTAGTAAAAAGAATCTATTGTTCAATAAAAAAAAACAACTAAAATCTAATGTCCTGTTAATAATTGTTGTCTACCCATTTAAAAAAATCTATGGTCACACTATGTATCTTACCCAGACAAAGTTAAAAATTGACTTATCTAGATCGAAGCCATCCTGCCCTCTTTCATAATCCAAATATTAAATCTCCATGATTGCATCATTCTCAGTTTTGATTGAACAATATTGACACACCTTAAGCATTTCCTCTAACTACTACTCCCTAATTTTCTAAATAACCATGAATTCATCTTATATTTTCAAAATAAATCGTTTTCACCATTTATTTTTAAGATATCACCTGAAGAGAAAGAGTTTTGTTCCGAAACATGAAATTTTTGTGTAGTGATATTATGCTTTTAATACCATTGTAATAACAAAATTACAATATTAAGCTCAACTCTGTATCGAGCATTCTTTATAAAAGTAAATGCTTGGACAGTGGGTTTTAATCTACGTATTCTTTCACTTTTTTGTAATATATATATATATATATATATATATATATATTATATTACAAAAAAGAGAAGCTAGCTATAGCTAAATTTGAACCCGCTAATAGGCTTATTAACTCTAGAACTGAGATATTAAATAAGTGTAGAATGCATAAAATGAAGTTTCTTACTTAGGATATCGAAAGTTATAGTAACCCCCCTCCCAGGTTTTTTTTTTTTTTTTTTTTTTCCTTCCATCCAACCTCTTCTGCAAATGGGTTAGTCTTAGTAGTGTGTATTTATTTGGTTAGTACATGATCTGCCTTTGCCCTGACGAGCCGTTGTGCGAAACCGCGGTCGGTCTTGGCGATCTTGCTATTTTGTTAGTGTGTTTGCTCTGCGTTACTGCCTTCTAGTTAAATACTTTTCGGTTGTGTGTATCGAGCACTTTTCTTTTCTGGTTGTTTGTTCCGTTAGAGGGTTTTTTTTCTTTTTACTGGGAGGAACCGTATGTATTGTCGGTCCCACGCAGTTTTCTTTTTTTTCCCCCTCTTTGCACAAAGCTTTATAGCCGAGGGCAATAACGGATTTAGATTCTGCTGGTCATTCATAGTCTTAGAAAGTCCCTTCTATAAAATTTTGAGATTAGAATACACGCAGAGTCGGTTTAATAATTATTATTATTATTATTATTATTATTATATATATATATATATATATATATATATATATATATATATATATATATATATATATATGCTATTTACATTATTCGGACTATTGTCCTCAACTTGGTTGCCATTTGTACGACGTTTCGGCCGTTGTACATGCTGGCTTTCTTCAGGTGCTAAGAATTTCGAAATGAACCCTTTATTACAATCACTGGGGTATATTAGTCTAATTTCTTGTGCGAAGCCTTTTTGTAATCATGTGTTATTTCCCTCTAACCGGACTCTCTAAGTTACTTGTTCACCACTGCTGTAGCCTGGTATTGACCTCACAACTCTTTGGGTCAAGTCATTGGAACTAACCAACGTCGAAATCAATGTGTCCTTTAAATTATTTTTTTAAATCAATGTAATTCTCTTTATTAAAAAAAAATTCAAAAATAAAATATAATTTACTGTAACATTATTTGAGGAATATTAAATTAACTTAAGTGCCATACATGATACACGCTTGGGCGATCATGTCTCGAAAGAGACATGATTGACTGGGCAGAAGATTATCCCTCAGTAGGTTACCATTGCTTTCTGCGGTAGACTGGTTGCCAGCGAAGGCTATAGAACCCAATCTGTCCTATTATTTAACCCATAACTGGAGGGAAGATTAATATCTTTCCCAAGGGTATTTTCGCGTAAGTGAATGCAATGAATTCAACTGGAATTCGAACTCGGATCCCCGATTTCTCGTTCCGAACCAATACCCACTGCGCCACAACGCACATCTCTGAGGAATATTAACTGGTTTAAATTAAACTTCATCTGATTAGAAACAAATATTTTTTCCTTTAAGTTTAAAATAAAGCAGAAATGCATTCTGCAACACAACAGTACCTGTTTTGATATGCTGACAGCCTGATGACATAACTAATGTTGTTCTACGGAGACATTATCTGTAAAACCTAATTTAAGAAAATGATGCGAGCGCAATTTTATATAATTTTTAAGTACTCCGTAATCTTAAAAAATTAGGAAAATATTCTCCGCAACCGAATGTTTTATTGAATTTTAGAAATATTGACTTTGCTTTTACTATAGTTATCGCTGTCATTTTTCTGATAATGTCGTGTATGGTCGTCCGTACTTACAATAATCGGACGTTTATACAGACACACACAAATTAAATTCAAAATTCTTTTTAAAATATTGGTGCTTAATATTTTTCATTAAGCTTTTTCATTAATGATTAGTAAATTCATTTTCTATTTAATGATAATATCATTTCAAATGCTAAAATTAATACAGAATTTAAAAAATTCATTATTCATCAGAAGTTGATTTTAAGATACTATTCAGCTAATATAACTCATAAAAACTATCAAAAGTTTTCTAATTAAATAATGACATAGTGAAAATTGTATTTTTTTATTTTACGTTAAGAGTATATTTTCGTAAATGTTGTTTCGGGTTGACAAAAAACAAATTCATGATTTTAATTCGCCAATGTCCAAAGATTAATATAGAGATTTTTAGCGTTAATTTTAGCGGTTAAAAACAAGTTTTTTTTTCTCCCAGAATTCTTACAGATATCAAATAATTGTAAGAATTTAATTATAATTTTTGGACTTATTCCAAAATGAATTTTTGAATTTTTTTTAGAAAATCTTGGTGAAAATATTTCTTTTTTTTTAACTATTACCTCCATTTAATTTTATGAAATTTCAAAAATTTAAAATTCTAACCACTTCATATTTATATTAGTTAAAAGTGGGGATACTCTGCTTGTTTTTTTTAATTAAACAGTATATTGTTTATATCTACCGGCCTGAATAATCGAGAGATCTTGTTAGGAAAATATGCATTTAAAGTCATTATGTCGGGCTTTGTCAAACTGTAAATCCTACTTGAGAATCTAGTCAAATACGAGTATATCTGAAAAATAATGTTTAAACAAATATCTTTAAAAATATGCCAGGGGTAGGGTTAGGGTTAGGGTAACGGATTTCATAAAATTTCTGAAATAAATTGTCTTTATTTACATTTATTTTTATTAGGATAAAAAAAATGCAGAGCAGAAATGAATTCTTGGAAAAATCAAGAAAACGTGTGTTTAAAGGCATTATTTCGAGCTTTGTCTAATTGGATGTCTTTTGTGGTCGAGTGGTCTAAGACACGTCAGATCAGTTGACGGTTTCCCCTTCGAATCCTGCCGGAGAACACATATTTTCCTAACAAGATTTCTCAATTATTCAGTCCAGTCGATATAAATAAATATACTGTTTAATTATAAAGCAAACATGGCTTCTACTCAAATACGAGTATCCATTAGAAATAATGTTTATATATATATATATATATATATATATATATATATATATATATATATATATACACTATCGTTATTACACTGTTATTATTACTCTGCAAAATTTTACAAGGCAAGGGAGCAAAGATGAACTCGTCCTAAATTGTCTTCATTCTTTCATTGATGAAACTGTACTATAGGTAATTATAAAATATTTATAAATTCATTTGATGCACATGTTATTGTGCAGTATTAACAAAAGAACCATTCTATTTTCATTTAGAATTATTCACTTCGCAATAAATACTAAAAAATAGTATGAAATATATAATTTTTTTAAAACACTGCGGGTGGCCTAATAATTATGGTCAGTAGTGTATACGTATATAAGAAACTTGCTAAAATATTGTTTTGGTCTGACGCATTTTCCCAAAAGTTACCAAAATGACTAAACATTCAATTTTTGTTTATAAAGTTTTTTTATTTTTTATACTGTTTGAGAATCTTTTAGTAGCACGTCGTACGTGAAAATGCACAAAAGTCAAAAGTCATACCCGATTCTCGAAGACAATGCGTTGATTCATCGAAAGCTAATTCATTGTTCAATTTGGCGCCGATACAACTTACCAAATTCTCAGCCGTAATTTGTAAAAGCAAAGGAAAAAAATTAACTGAGAAAATGAACAATCTGCAAGACAAGTAGTAGGAAATTGTTTTTCTAGAATCTAGTCGCTATTTTTGACTTAACCAATATCTAAACCTACCCTCAATACATACCCGCAAAATGATGCGCTTAGTCTACTTTCTTACAGTGTAATGGTTAACAAGAGTATCTTGCAACTTATTACTACCTAGTTCGATTCTCGTTTTTGTGACAACGCTAAGCCAAATTTATTAAATAATTACAAGAGCGTTTATACACATATATAAACACTTGTACGCATTTGGTCCTGTCTCGTAAAGGGCCTCATTGCATATTTTTCAACGGTATTTGAAAGATTTCGAATGCTGTCTTCTCTTCGACGATAAGCCGAGCCTGATTTCCTTGGTTATATTGTGAACTCGAATGAAGACAAATGTTTGCCGTCAAGCGATGTTTTATAAGTGAATTCGATTCACAATAAGTACTCCCTATCAATAAAAAAATAAGTAAAATGGCTATTTTTCCGGTGTTTTATGAAAAAAAAAAACAAAAAAAAAAAAAAAGACGGAATTATCTTCTGTTTTCTTTAATATCAAAGTTGATAAAAAATGTCAGTTAAATGCCATACACGCTTCGGGCGATCATGTCTCGAAAGAGACATGAATGACTAGTCAGAAGATTATCCCACAGTAGGTTGCCATTGCTTTCTGCAGTAGACTAGTTGCCAGCCAAGGCTATAAAACCAAATCTGTTCTATTATTTAACCCATAACTGGAGGGAAGAGACAGTCTGATATCTTTCCCAAGGGTATTTGTGCGTAAGTGAATGGAAGAAATTGAACTGGAATTCGAACTCGGCTCCCCGATTTGTTGTTCAGAGCCGATATTTACTGCACCATCCTCAAAAAGTGTAGCCAGAAAATAACAAAAAAAAAAAAAAAAGAAAAAAGAAAAAAGCAAGCTTATCAACAGAGCCAGGTAATTCTCGTTCTCTCTATAAAAACTTTTATAATATTAAACAAACACTTTATAATAATGGCTTTTCTAAACACAATGTCGATGAGCAAATAAAATTAATTTTACAGTCAATTAATCATAGCAACATACATAAACCTAATTTAAACTACAGAAAAGACATTAAGTTGGCTTCTAATTTCATCATAAATGAAAAAGCAATTAAAAATAAGTTCTGTTGTCGGAGTTTAATATAAATATTAACAAATACATTAGAAATATTTGTGTACGTGTATTTTTGTATTTATTTCAATAATAAGAAAATAATTGAATCCCCAGATGATTCTTGCATGTGCTTTCGACTTTCAGTGAATGATAGCTTATCTTTTTTTTTTTTTTTTTTTAAACCTCGTTTTGCTTTATGGCGCTTGTTCATCTTAGAACCGTAACTAGACAAAGTTTGTAATAAAACAGAAATGACTTTCTCTTTACATTCATCTTCGAAATTTTTTTGTCTGGTGGTTTTAATGTTCATCGCGTCAGGTGGCTTAATCATTCTAATCTTACCGATATTGTCGGTAATCAAACTTTCAATTATTTCGTGGTACAGGCTTTCAGTCAAGTCGGGGATTTCCCGACTCGTTTCCCTAATAAATCTGATCAACATTCTGTTTTATTTGATTTGTAACGCCACTGGACAGCGGCAAACAAATATTTTACCCCTATATCGGTCCTAGTCAACTCGCTGACTCCTCACTCGTTGATACGTCGCTCGTTTTTGTCTGTTTACGACCATACACACCACTGCTACGTTGTGTTTTTGATCTCAGAGGGTGAGAAGATCGCCGATAAAGCAAATCTGAAGTGAGGACTGCTCCGACAGCTGGGAGCTACACAGCAACAACAAAAATTCTTCGAATAAAGAATTAACAACGATTTCGTTTATATATGCTTTGTTGTAGTCAGCCAGTTAGTCAGTTAAGTGCCATACGTGATACACGCTTGGACGATCATGTCTTGAAAGTGACATGACTGACTGAGCAGAAGATTATCCCGCTGTAGGCGGCCATTACTTTCTGCGGTAAACTGGTTGCCAGCCCAATCTGTCCTGTTATTTAACCCATAACTGGAGGGAAGAGACGGATTAACATTTGCGCGCAAGTGAATGCAAAGAATTCAACTGGAATTCGAACTCGGCTCCCCGATTTGTCGTTCCTAGCCGATATTCACTGCATCACAACGCACGTCCTTATTCTTTGTTTTAGACAGTGGTTTAAATCCTTCCTACTTAATATCAAATGACATTGGGATCGCTTTTGGTATCTACAGCTCGTCCTGGTAGTAAATGTCTAATTTCTGGTCTTCATGGCCGGCACATGGCCTTGAGTAGGAGCTCTGTTTGCTCTTTTTTCAACAAATTTGGGGCGATATGATTATCGATCCCATCTAATCTCTCAGCTGTTCAAAATCTCTAGCTTATATGGAGTCTTGTATCCGGCAAAGGTGGAGCTTGTCCAGGGTTTAGGCTTAGTTTTATTCAATCCTTAAATCACCTCCTTTCTAAAATTTTATATTCCCAAAGTATTCAAGTTGCTTTCCAAATTTGGGGTTGTCTAGCCACTCTCTGTGAGTGCTCAAAGGAATCAAGCCACCCTTTTTTACTCTTCACGTCTCATTTCATACTACTGCTCCACATGGGTGGTGCTAATCACTCTGTTTCTTCTCCTTCTGTGCATTCTCCATCGGCCAGACTAATCAAGACTTGAGAAAAAAAAATTATTTTCACATTCCTTAAAAACAAATTTTATCTTTTTGTTTTACTGCCTGCGCATTGTTTTATGATTGATAGACCACACACCTTGTTTGGCCATGGTCACTTCAAAATGGTAATTAAATTTTCCTTTTCACTTGCGTCCAAGGAAATCCGAATTAATGTTTGGATCTTTTTTTTCTCGAGATGAACTATAAGTAACAAATGCGTCAGACTGGCTTCTATCTCCATAGGAGGTACTTCTCTTCTGGGTGGCTGATAAAAAACAGATGTTATTTTACCTGGTTATTTTTGTTCAGAGAAATCATAATTGTTATTTCTGACTTTCATTTATTATTAACACAATTGGAGTAGATAGTCTAAACTATCGCCCGGTTCACACTCCACCCACGTCTATTGAACA
This sequence comes from Ascarosepion bandense, assembly GCA_037127315.1. NCBI lineage: Eukaryota > Metazoa > Mollusca > Cephalopoda > Sepiida > Sepiidae > Ascarosepion > Ascarosepion bandense. Next base: position 52,120 of record JBBBDQ010030496.1, read on the forward strand.
GGTGAAGAGGCTTATCCCTTGTTTCCTGTTCAGGTTGTGGTTTCCGGTTTTTCTCTTCTCCAATCTTCTCACTTTTTTTTTTCAATTGGAGTAGATAGTCTAAACTATCGCCCGGTTCACACTCCACCCACGTCTATTGAACAGGTGAAGAGGCTCATCCCTTGTTTCCTGTTTAGGTTGTGGTTTCCGGTTTTTCTCTTTTCCAGTCTTTTCACTCTTTTTATTTTTATTGTTTATTCTTTTTAATTGGTGTAGGTAGACTAAACTATCGCCCGGTTCACACTCCACCCACGTCTATTGAACAGGTGAAGAGGCTCATCCCTTGTTTCCTGTTTAGGTTGTGGTTTCCGGTTTTTCTCTTTTCCAATCTTTTCACTCTTACGTAGCCCCCTGCACATCAGTGGCGTTTTCGCCTTACTTGGGGTGATATGATTAAAAAAAAATGTCTTCATCTATGAGAATAGGGCTAAAGGTCGTCTTCTTATGATCAGGAAGTAGGGAGGGAGGGAGGGTAGGGTAAACTTGGTTTTATTCAATCTGAAATTTGTACAGTTAACTTTGAATTCGATTCTCCTTGGAATTGTTTTTGAAACATGATTTTTAAACGCATTTCGTTTTTAATTTTCTTAACTTTTCAAACCTTCTTCCCAAATTATCTTCTTCCAGTTAAGAAACTCTTTCTTTTTTTCTTCTTTACTTTTTTTTTATTTCCTTCTTTTTAGTTTGATCCCTCCCCGACGATCCTCAGGGTCACAAATCTTTTCTTTAACTCTTCTCCAGGCTTGTACTGTGTTCTTGGCAATTTGGATCATGCTGTAGTATCTGTTTATATCTCTTTTGAGTCGTAAAACTTGACGAGCGTATAAGAGACAAGAACACTTCGCTGGAAACAAAGAAGAGAGGATATGAGCTCTGTTCTTCAATAAGACAGCAAAAGCTGGACAATCTCATCAAAGATAAAGGGAAAACTTGAAGCAACAGAAATGTGGTTCTACAGAAGGATGCTGAGGATACCATGAACGGAAAACTATAAGGTTTTGGAGAGGATGGGCACAAAAACAAAAAGTAAACTGATGCTTAACATCAGGAAAAGACAGCTGAAGTTTTTGGGATATGCAATGAGGAAGGTAGTCTTTGAGAACCTGATGCTCACAGGACGGATAAATGAGGAGGGAGGCAAGAGAAAAGAACGCATGACATACTTGATGGACTTGGGCAGATGGATGGTGGAGCGGGGATCGAGTAAGATTACAGGAGAAAGAATATTACGAGCGACAAAGGATAGGAAGGTGTGGAGGGCCATGATCGCCTACATCCTGAAGGGAGACGGCACATAGAAGAATATCAGAAAGACTTCTTTCGTTGCTAATTAGAATTCATTCCATGACCTTCTTCGAGACGCCCGTCCGATTCATATTCTTAATCTTCCCGTTGAAAATTGTGACACGGAAGTTTCTTGTTCTCAGAAGTACAAGGTGAAAACACAATCTTTTCTTTGCTTCACAATACTCCTTTGTAGTTCGTTTAGCTGTTACAGCCAAGAGGAACCCTTTTCCCCCCCCTAGTATACCCGAATGTGCGTTGTGGTGTAGTGGATATTGACTCGGAGCGAGAAATCGGGGAGCCGAGTTCAAATCCCATTTGAATTCCTTGCATTCCCTTTTTTTTTATAATCATATCGCCCCAAACAAGGCATTTTACTGCCACTGTTTTGCAAAGGGTTACATAGGAGGAAATTTATGAGAAAGAGTGACAGGTTATAGGGGGGTGTCAGGAAGTGGGTAAAAGAAGAACGACTGTGGTCACAAAGTGAGGGGATCAGTTTATATATTGATTGTCATGTAGAATTGATCCCCCACTTTATATCCACATTATAATAGTAAAGAATTTATTTTTAAATAATCATATCGCCCCAAACAAGGAATTTACTGCCACTGTTTTGCAAGGGGATATATAGGAGGAAAGTTATGAGAAAGAGTGACAGGTTATAGGGGGTGTCAGGAAGTCGATAAGAGAAAGATGAGAATACTGATGAGAGTGGAGTGGACGAAGAAAGAATCATGAGAGAGAGAGAGAGAGAGAGAGAGAGAGAGAGAGAGAGAGAGGATGCAGGTCAGTGAGATAAGAAATGACTATTGACTTTACATTTAAATTCTTGGAGATTATAGCTGTCGGGGAAGCAAATAAATGGAAGGGAATTCCACAGGCGGGAAGTGCGAGAAAAAAAGCCGCTGGAGTAGAATTTGCGTTTACATTTTATTGGTTTCACGGTAAAAAGGTGGGACCTCGTTGTTAATCTTGTAACTCGAGTAAATTTATATATAGGGGGTGTTATGGTATTCGTTAGTATAAATATTGTTAGAGAACAGAGACAACGAGGAGACAAGTTAAACTTACAAGGGAGACCTCCGTAATGGATACAGAAGCAACCTCTTTATTAAGGGAAGTAATCCCTATCCCAAGGGAAGGCAACTCATGCCATGACAGGGGGCACCAATGAGCTAAGTTCATCGAAGCAGAAGCCGTGAAAATATTTGTAGATAAGACACAACACTCAAATATCCTTGGGAAAGGTATTAGTCCGTCTCTTCCCTCCAGTTATGGGTTAAATAACAGAACAGATTGGGTTTTATAGCCTTGGTCGGTCACCAGTCTACCGCAGAAAGTAATGGCAACCTTCTGCCCAGTCAGTCATGTTTCTTTCGAGACATGATCGCCCAAGCGTGTATCACGTATGGCACTTAACTGACTGATACCAGCATGGTGGTTCCGATCACAACAGACGCCTATTTGTTTTCTCGCAATAACTGTAAATCTGCTCCCCAAAGAGGTTAAGTTTTTGTTTACTTATAGAATGAGGGATAATATAGCCCCAAACAAGTTTTGCTTTCGTGATTACAGGCGACTCCATAATAGTGTGTGTCATAAATAATAATTTAAGAAGAAATATTAATAAAAAAAACTAAATGTTTTCAAAGTAGTGGTTGAAGGTTTGTTTTAATAAATATAGCAATTTAATTACGGAAACAGCGAAGTAAATTATATGGGTTTAAATTCCAGTAACAAAAAATTAGGCAGACACAAATCATAACACGAACAATGGCAGACATGAATGGATCCTGATAGTCGTTTTGGTACCTTGTGATAAGTACACCGTGAAGACAGAGTAGGAGAGAAAAGAGAAGATACCCAAAACCTGGCGGGTGAGGTGGGGGAAACAAGAACTGGGCGAAGCAGAAGCTTCACGTATTCCTTTTGTGATTGGCGAATTCAGAAATTTCCCAGGAATCTTCAACAGAGACGTAAAGAGTGAGAGAGAAAGCGAGAGTGAAAAAGAGTGAGAGAGAGAGAGAGAGAGAGCAGTAATTTAGATAGATGGAGAGATCAGAATGAGAAGAGAGAGAAAGGAAAAGAGAATGAAAGTAAGAATGAGGGAGAAGGAGAGGCGGATGAAAGAGAGAGAGAATGAGAGATCAATAGAGAGAGAAAGGGTAAGTGAGAAAGAGTGAGAGAGAGCAGTAATTTAGATAGATGGAGAGAGCAGAATGAGGAAGGAGAGAAAGGAAAAAAGAATGAAAGTAAGAATGAGAGAGAAGGAGAGGAGGATGAAAGAGAGAGAGAATGAGAGATCAATAGAGAGAGAAAGGGTAAGTGAGAAAGAGTGAGAGAGAGCAGTAATTTAGATAGATGGAGAGAGCAGAATGAGGACAGAGAGAAAAGAAAAGACTGTGAATGTAACAACGAGTGAGAAGAAGAGGGGTATGAAAGAGAAAGAGAGAATGAGAGATTAATTGAGAGAAAAAGGGTAATAGAGAAAGAGAGAGTGAAAGAGAATGAAAGAGAACAAAAATTGAATAGTTGAGAGAGAAGGACAAGGAGAAAGAGAAAAGAAAAGAGAGTATGTGCAAGAATGAGAAAGAAGGTGAGTGTCAAAGAACTAGTGAGAAGAAGAGAATTTGAGTCAGAGGGAGTGAGACACTAAGAGAGAGAGAGAGCGAGTGAGAGGGAAAGGGTGAATGAAAAAGAGTGAGAGGGGGTAAAGAGTTGGATATATGTAGAGAGCAGAACAAGGAGAGAGAGAGATAGAGAAAGTAAAAAAGAGTATGTGCAAGAATGAGGGAGAAAGAGAGAGGATGAAATAAAGACAAATATAGGGAAAAAGAGTGAGAGAGAAAGAGAGAAAGAGAGAATGATTGGAAAAGAAAATCTTTAGAAAGGTAAGACATTTCGGAATGTCGCCACGAAAAGAAGCCTTAATAATAAGTACGTGATTTAAAACGGTTAAAGTTCAAAGTTCGCCTTATTTAAGGCACAAGAGCCGCTTATGAGTTACATGAAAAGATTGAAGATCATGATCATAAGAGGGATAGAAATCCATTAATCCTTGACTTGAGGAGATTAATATTGTAGTGCCCAGAAAAGCATCTACGTGAGAGTTAATTCTAAAAAGTAGCAGTTCTCGGGAAAAGCTCTTTGGTTAGGCCATTTTCCTTACGTAGGAAATATGGGACTCCGTAGACGTAATATGGCTTCTCTTAGTTTAAAATGTATGATCCTGTGAAGAATGGAGCCCATCTGATCGTTTGCTATGGAGAAAAATCTGTAAAGTGAAGAATAATCCATCCTTTACAAGACCACATACTTGATTTTAAATTTTATATGTAAAACATAAAATCAGCTTCAACCCCAGAAGTGGCGTTGATGCTCAATTGTTCATCTAAGCCAATAATTTCCCCAGTACCTTTAACAATGGATTGTATACATGATTCCCACTAAACGATTGGAGTGAACTTTGATCCCAATAGAAGTTAAAAGCATCGATCCTCATTAAGACTGCAATTGTACATTTTATCGGTAGTAATCTGGCATCTCGTCCTTACTTACTTTCCCAAGGGCCTAACGTAATTTCTCTGTCTTTTCCATAAATATTTTCACTTTTACGTATAAGCTTTCCTATTTGGGTCCCTCTGTCTCTTCTATAAATATTTTCATGGATTCTGCTCTGACGAACTTGGGTCACTGGTGCCCCCTCCACAAGAATTTACTCGGGCAACCAGACTGGTAACAAGGTCCCACCTTTTTACAGTTAGATCAACAAAATGCAAGCCACAATTCTATTTTATCGGCTTCTTTTCTCGCGCTTCCCGCCTGTGGAACTCCTTTACATATACTTGCTTTCCTGACGGCTATAACCTCCAGGAATTTAAATGCAAAGTCAATTCCCATCTTTTATCCACTTAACACCAGCCCTTTCTACATCACCCCGTGTGTCTTGTTCTTTTCCTTTCTCTCTACCTTCGCAACTGTCTTTACTCCTGTGTTCATTTCTTTCGCTTGCCTTTTCTCTTTTACTCCCTGTAGCTGGTTCGTCTTTGTCTTCACTCTTCTCCTGCCTAATACTTCAATTCTCTTATGTAACCCCCTGCACAATCACATTAGTGGCATTAACGCCTTGCTTGGGGTGAAATGATTAAAAAAAAGATTTCATGAGTTGAAGAGCAGTATTAGATAGGCAACCAAGTTTTATCATTTTAGTGTTGAAATAGCTAGATGTAAACGTAATTTCTATTCTAATTCTCTTTTGTGCTTTAGTGGCTTTATCGCCTTCTTGCGTTGAAAATAATCCAAAATGTGTTCTTAGAAGAATTCCAAGCGAAGACCAGAGTGCAAAATAGGCTGAGAATTGAACAGAGGGAGATTTAAAAGAAAAAAAAAAATAGATGGCGACGATTTCTCTGAAATGTCAATGCGTCTCGATTTCAAAATAAATTAAATTTTTAAACAAAAGGATAAATTTCTAAAACAATCAGCCATCTAAGACCGCAAACAATTAAAAGCAACAATCGTAAAGAATTCACAGAAGAGATCGAAGATATGCCATAGGACATTAAACTTTCTTTTTTCAGACTAGCTAAACGTTTCTTCCAACAGTAAGTGTAAGCTGAACATTTAGAGGTATATAATGAGAACAGAAAGCATAGGGAACGTAATATCCACAAGGCATAGCGAATGCGAAAGAACCAGAGAGAAACGTCAGTTAAATTTGAACCAGGAATGCAGAGTGCTAGAGAAAAACAATAATAACAATAAATTGCAATATGGGCCCTGTCAAAAAAAAAAAAAATAGCATTTAGACAATCAATCAGTTAAGTGCTATACGTGATACACGCGATCATATCTCGAAAGAGACATGACTAACTGGCAGGAGATTATCCCCCAGTAGGTTGCCATTACTTTCTGCAGTAGACTGGTTGCCAGCCAAGGCTATAGAACTCAATCTATCCTGTTATTTGACTCATAGCTAGGGAGGGAAGAGATTATTATATTATTAATAGTAATTACTTCAAAACAATAAAAACTGATCTCCCACTTTATCCCCAGTAGAAGCCTTATTCATGTTTCCAACTATTATATTCAGTCAGATAAGTGCCATCCGTGATACACGCTTTGAGCGATCATGTCTCGAAAGAGACATGACTGACTAGGTAAAAGATTATCCCGCAGTAGATTGCCATTTCTCTCTGTGGTAGACTGGTTGCCAGCCAAGGCTATAGAACCCAATCTGCCCTGTTATTATACCCATAAGTGGAGGGAAGAGACGGATGAATTACTTAGACATTAGGTTTATAAATCCACATATTTCACACACTGGTACCCTAAGACACATGGCCCAGTAGATAAAAGCTTTGGCTGAATAAATCAAGTGACATGACCTAAAGAGTTGTGAGTTTAATGCAGCAAAAACCTGGAGAGTTCAGTTATTAAAGGGAGATAACTGAGCATGGCACATGAACGAAATAAAGAGTTCTGTTCGAAATTCCAACGCATATCACCTGAAGAAATCCGGAGCGTATAGGGGCCATAAACTTCGTGAACAAGACAGTAAAGATGAGGACAATTGACCAAACAATTTAAATAGGTGGAATCCCTAATCTCAGAAATATAGACTCAAATGCATTTTACTTGAATCGGGCGCAGAATAATGAACACGAAAACAAAGAACGATGGTAAAAGGCACGAGTTATTTAGGGCAGCAAAAATGGGAAGTTGTGGAGAGCCATGCCTGCTCACATCCTAAAATGACATAGCATGTTAAAAACAGAAGTATAAAAACCTTTTTTTATGGAGGTTCACGATATCTTATAGACTCATATTTAAACATTAAACAAGAACGAAACTTGAAAATGTTTGAACATATAGTGAGGAAAAGACACCAGGAGAATTTGATACTCACAGGACATAAAGAAGCGAGGAAAATAAGGCGAAAGAGAAAGTAATCTTTGGGTGAAGAAGTACAAACATGGATGTTAAAAAATAAAAAATAATTGACGAAACAAAAGACCGGAAGTTGTTGAGAATTATGATGCTCGTGTACTGAAGATACAACGGCCGAAATGCTATTCATTCTCATAAAAGAATCATTCATACAATCCAAAAATGTATTTCGGCTTCAAATAAAATATAATGGGTTTGTAAACCCTGAAGTATCCCCCACCAAAAAAAGAGGCAAAAAACAAATCAGTTGTTGAGAATTGAAGAAGCCTGTTTAATCTTCAATAAATGTTAATTTGTTTTTGGTTTATTTTTACTTTTCTGCTTTATTCGCTGCATTTAAAATCATTTCTTCGTGAAGGCGCAAAAAAGATTAAAAAAAAACCCTCAGTTGCCGACTGAATTATTTGATCCTGAAAAGTCGTTAACTATGATTTCTTTCTTAAGATGTAAAAATAACCGTTTCCATACAGGAAACAGTCAGCTTTCATTCACTAAACAATTAGTTCTACTGTCAGCTGAAATTTCTATAATCTTTTTCATAAAAAAGTTTTTCATGAAATTACATTCTAAAGTCGACTATTTTAGTATTGATGAGAGTTTTTTTTTCAAATCTTTTGACGAAGGTTGCGTGGAAAAGTTATCATCTCGATTAAATAATTCCATTTCAGGTTGTTACAAAAATAATGGCCACTCGAAGTGTTATGTTTTCAAAAGACATCTTATTCACGGTATATATAAAAGGAATTTTAGTATACATAATAATTAATGTGTGCTCTTTAATAATTTTTAATTTATTTTCAGACAGAAATATTCTTGCAGAATAAAAGCCCTTAATTATGAACAAAATAAAAAAACAGGATCTTCGTTTACTTTTCTTGCATGAGTTCAAACTTGGGAACAGTGCCTCTCAAACTTCTGCCAATATTAACAGGGCAGGGGGGGTAGATGGGTTCACAAGTGGTCAGACAGTACAAAGGTGGTTCCAAAGATTTCGTACTAATGATGAGAGCCAGTCAAAGTGTCAGAGAAATGTCTTAGACGCTTGGTGTCAGCACTGCAACAGTCTCACGCCATTTGCAAGGTGAAAAATCCCGATAAATGGGTTCTTCATAATTCCAATGAAAATCAAGAATTTAGGTTGAAGTGTTCTCTTTCTGCGTTACACCAATAATCCTTTTCTTGACCGAATAGTCACTTTTGATAAAAAGTGTATACTTTATGATAACCGTAAACAATCAGGCAAATGGCTTGATCATGATGAATCCCCCAAATATTTCCCAAAGAATATTTCCCTAGAATTGTATCAGCAGAAGATTGTCTGATGGTCTTCAATTAGTTCTACCCACTACAGCTTTCTGGAAGCCAATCAGAGCGTTAATGTAGAGCATTGATGCAATCAATTTTCTTAAATGCATGCACACCTGCAAAAAATTAAACCTGTATTAGAGAATCGAGAATTAGAGAATCGAGAATTAGAGAATCGAGAATTAGAGAATCGAGAATTAGAGAATCGAGAATTAGAGAATCGAGAATTAGAGAATCGACATGGTCCAATTCTACTCCACGATAATACGCGGTCACATGACATTGCAAAAACTCACAGACTTGGGATACGAGTCTTCACTACATCCTCCATATTCTCCTGATCTTTCACACACTGATTATCATTTTTGAAGCACTTAAGCACATTTTTAAATGGTAAAACCTTTTTTGTCCAAATCAGTGGTGGAATCAGCTTTCAAAAATTTCACCCAATAACTTTGTATCAACGTGGAATAAATAATTTCGTCAATCGATGGCAGAGGAGAGGCTCAAGGCACGGATTTTGAGTAATTTCGATTATTTTGTAAGCGATTGTAGAAAAATTATATTTTCATTGACGATATCGTGGAATAAATAATTTCGTCAATCGATGGCAGAGGTGCACAGAGGCTCAAGGCACGAATTTTGAGTAATTTGACATTTCTAAGTTAATTTTTGAAGAAAAATTATATTTCTATTTTTTAATTATATCAACGTGGAATAAATAATTTCGTCAATCGATGGCAGAGGTGCATAGAGGTTTTAAGCAATGTGATTTGAGTAATTTTTGACATTTCTGGGTTAATTCTGAAGAAAAATTATACTTTCATTTTAATTACATCAACGTGGAATAAATAATTTCGTCAATCGATGGCAGAGGTGCATAGAGGCTCAAGGCACGGATTTTGGAGTAATTTCGACATTTCTAAGTTAATTTTTGAAGAAAATTATATTTCTATTTTAATTATATCAACGTGGAATAAATAATTTCGTCAATCGATGGCAGAGGTGCATAGAGGCTCAAGGCACGAATTTTGAGTAATTTCGACATTTCTAAGTTAATTTTTGAGGAAAAATTATATTTCTATTTTAATTATATCAACGTGGAACAAATAATTTCGTCAATCGATGGCAGAGGTGCATAGAGGCCTAAGGCAACGGATTTTGAGTAATTTCGGATATTTTCAAGTTAATTTTTGAGGAAATTATATTTCTATTTTAATTATATCAACGGGAATAAATAATTTCGTCAATCGACACAGAGGTGGCAGAGGCTCAAGGCACGGATTTTGAGTAATTTTTTGACATTTCTGGGTTAATTTTTGAAGAAAAATTATATTTCTATTTTAATTATATCAACGTGGAATAAATAATTTCGTCAATCGATGGCAGAGGTGCATAGAGGCTCAAGGCACGGATTTTGAGTAATTTCGACATTTCTAAGTTAATTTTTGAAGAAAAAAATTATATTTTTATTTTAATTATATCAACGTGAATAAATAATTTCGTCAATCGATGGCAGAGGTGCATAGAGGCTCAAGGCACGGATTTTGAGTAATTTCGACATTTCTAAGTTAATTTTTGAGGAAAAATTATATTTCTATTTTAATTATATCAACGTGGAATAAATAATTTCGTCAATCGATGGCAGAGGTGCATAGAGGCTCAAGGCACGGATTTTGAGTAATTTCTGACATTTCTAAGTTAATTTTTGAAGAAAAATTATATTTCTATTTTAATTATATCAACGTGGAATAAATAATTTCTGTCAATCGATGGCAGAGGTGCATAGAGGCTCAAGGCACGAATTTATAATTTCGACATTTCTAAGTTAATTTTTAAATAAAAATTATATTTCTATTTTAATTATATCAACGTGGAATAAATAATTTTCGTCAATCGATGGCAGAGGTGCATAGAGGCTCAAGACACGAATTTTGAGTAATTTCGAGATTTTTCAAAGTTAATTTTTGAAGAAAAATTATATTTCCCCCATTAATTTTATATCGAATTTAACAATAATTTCGTCAATCGATGGCAGAGGTGCATAGAGGTTCAAGACACGAATTTTGAGTAATTTTTTGACATTTCTAAGTTAATTTTTGAAGAAAAATATATTTCTATTTTAATTATATCAACGTGGAATAAATAATTTCGTCAATCGATGGTAGAGGTGCATAGAGGCTCAAGGCACGGATTTTGAGTAATTTCGACATTTCTGGGTTAATTTTTGAAGAAAAATTATATTTCTATTTTAATTATATCAACGTGGAATAAATAATTTCGTCAATCGATGGCAGAGGTGCATAGAGGCTCAAGACACGAATTTTGAGTAATTTCGACATTTTTAAGTTAATTTTTGAAGAAAAATTATATTTCTATTTTAATTATATCAACGTGGAATAAATAATTTCGTCAATCGATGGTAGAGGTGCATAGAGGCTCAAGGCACGGATTTTGAGTAATTTCGACATTTCTAAGTTAATTTTTGAAGAGAAATTATATTTCTGAAATCGGTCATTATTTTTATAACAACCTAATACCTGTGCTAATATTTTTTGTTCGGCTGGGAATATCCAAGAGACGTCATGTTTGTTATTTGACAAAATTCGTTATGATTTTGCAGGACAATTCTATTGGGTCTGCGAAGAATTATTTTTTTTTTTGTAACGATTTAAAAGATTTATTCGTTAGAATCAGTTTTTAGTCCTTAATCTGTAAAACTTGTTGTACACTGATGATAGTGTAGATATTTCTGAATAAGATGTTTGATGAATACAAAATAAAAAATAACTCTCTTTTTTTCACCGTTTTCAAGTTTGCAAGGCTGTGCAAAAATATATTTTCACCAATAGAAATTAGGATTGGCCTCGGACTGAAGAAAAGATAAAGGCAAAGTTTAACGAGCCTATCTGAAAATTTACTTCGACCAATGAAAAGGAGGCGATTTACAAACTGAGAAAAAGTAATAAGCCGATATTAAATAACTTTTTGGTATAAATAAGTAGAGAAATTTTAATCAAAGTGAGAGCGAGAGAGAGAGAGAGAGAAGAGAGAGAGAGGGAGGGAGAGAGAGAGAGAAAGAGAGAGGGGCAAAATCCCACGCGTCTTAATAACGCCGGTGTCAAATTACAGGCTAATACATTATCAGCCTCTAATGAGGGCAGAGGAAATTCAAAGAACTTTATTCAACTCCTAAGCAAAGTACCTTAAAATATATCTTTTTATTCATGTTGAATACAACTCTATCACTTTTATGTTAGAAACCAGCACTCTCAATTAGTTTTAAGCATTTTGTAATACTACTTCGTGTCCGATGATTTAATATGAACATTTTCTCTTCTTGACAATTCAGCGAAATTACAAACCTTTTATGTTTGATTACTTGTCCTTGAACAAGCTACTGAAATTTCAAATATGTAAATCTGTAAATAGATTCCTTACCTTAAAAAATAACACGTGTGTTTCTTTCGTCATTATCCCTACTTCAGTTAGATGTCAAGAATGACATCTGATAGGAAACACCCTACGGTGTTGGACAAAAGTAACCCTAGAACAATCTACCCTGTGTTTAATTCTATTATTTCCTATACTAAATTTCGTCAATATAGACCTCACGCTATATTGAGGTAGACCTCGTGCTATACTTAGGTAGACCTCACGCTATATTGAGGTAGACCTCGTGCTATACTTAGGTAGACCTCACGCTATATTGAGGTAGACCTCACGCTATACTGAGGTAGACGACATGCTATATTGAGATAGACCTTACGCTATAATGAGGTAGACCACACACTATACTGGAGTAGACCTCACATTATATTGATGTAGACCTCACGCTATATTGAGGTAGACCTCACGCTCTACCTCAATATAGACTTCACGTTATATTGAGGTAGACCTCACTCTATATTGAGGTTGATTTCACGCTATATTGAATTAGACCTCACGATATATTAAGTTAGATCTCACGCTATATTGAGGTCGACCTCACGCTATATTGAGGTAGACCTCACGCTATACTGAGGTAGACGACATGCTATATTGAGATAGACATTACGCTATAATGAGGTAGACCTCACACTATACTGGAGTAGACCTCACATAATATTGAGGTAGACCTAACGCTATATTGTGGTAGACCTCACGCTCTACCTCAATATAGACTTCACGTTATATTGAGGTAGACCTCACTCTATATTGAGGTTGATTTCACGCTATATTGAATTAGACCTCACGATATATTAAGTTAGATCTCACGCTATATTGAGGTCGACCTCACGCTATATTGAGGTAGACCTCACGCTATACTGAGGTAGACGACATGCTATATTGAGATAGACATTACGCTATAATGAGGTAGACCTCACACTATACTGGAGTAGACCTCACATAATATTGAGGTAGACCTAACGCTATATTGTGGTAGACCTCACGCTCTACCTCAATATAGACTTCACGTTATATTGAGGTAGACCTCACTCTATATTGAGGTTGATTTCACGCTATATTGAATTAGACCTCACGATATATTAAGTTAGATCTCACGCTATATTGAGGTCGACCTCACGCTATATTGAGGTAGACCTCACGCTATACTGAGGTAGACGACATGCTATATTGAGATAGACATTACGCTATAATGAGGTAGACCTCACACTATACTGGAGTAGACCTCACATAATATTGAGGTAGATCTTACGCTATATTGTGGTAGACCTCACGCTCTACCTCAATATAGACTTCACGTTATATTGAGGTAGACCTCACTCTATATTGAGGTTGATTTCACGCTATATTGAATTAGACCTCACGATATATTAAGTTAGATCTCACGCTATATTGAGGTCGACCTCACGCTATATTGAGGTAGACCTCACGCTATACTGAGGTAGACGACATGCTATATTGAGATAGACATTACGCTATAATGAGGTAGACCTCACACTATACTGGAGTAGACCTCACATAATATTGAGGTAGACCTAACGCTATATTGTGGTAGACCTCACGCTCTACCTCAATATAGACTTCACGTTATATTGAGGTAGACCTCACTCTATATTGAGGTTGATTTCACGCTATATTGAATTAGACCTCACGATATATTAAGTTAGATCTCACGCTATATTGAGGTCGACCTCACGATATATTAAGTTAGATCTCACGCTATATTGGGGTAGATCTCACGCTATATTGGGGTAGATCTCACGCTATATTGAGGTAGACCTCACGCTATATTGAGATAGACCTCACGCTATATTGGGGTAGACCTCACGCTATATTGGGGTAGACCTCACGCTATATTGAGGTAGACCTCACGCTATATTGAGGTAGACCTCACGCTATATTGAGGTAGACCTCACGCTATATTAGCACTATTTCGTATAACTAACCCATACTGAGATATATAAGTTGTTTAGAATGTTTTGATTCCACATTCTGAACTTTTACGTTGCATTCACTGCTTGTGCAATCGCTATTCTCAAAGCAGTTCTAGATTATTAATAACTTTTGAAAACTCCTACTTCGAACACTTAGAAAGAAATAATTCTTATTTTTTTCCACGCTCATTTCTTATACAAAGTCTGAATGCAAAATAGCACGTCACTATATATTAACCATTAAAACATAAAGCTTACATTATTAGAGTAAATTAATTGTATATGATAATTGAGAGATAAAGACATTTTTGCATCGACGACCGTAAAGCGATGTGAAAAATCTTAACGTTTTAATTTGAACTTTTAAATACCGGCACTTGTCGCGCTTAGAAAATATGCAATTATGTAAGCGACTAAACAGGCCTGTTTCTTCAGAAATTCATCTTTTGTCCATCTTTCAGATTTTCAGTTTTATCTTCAGGGAATGTAACTCGTGGTAAATTAATCGTCTGAATTATTTATTAAATAAGTCTGTTTGGCAGATCAAAACTGCATAGGCAAAAGTTACTTCTTGTTTTGAGTCATATTTTATAAATATGAAATCGTTTTTTTCCCTAGTTAAACGTCTTGACTCATTGTTTTAACCCGGCGTATTTTGCCATTGAACTATTCGCATTGGATGAAACAGAGACGTCTTTATTATTCAAAAAATGAAAATGCGAGAATCCCTTGACATGATATTGTGTTTTTGGAGTTTCACATACAAATCACTGATACCAAGATCAGTTATACATTGGAACTTAACACTCTTTTCATATGTGAAGCATTTGTAATACAGTGACAGTCAATCAATTATCCAGTATAGAGATCTTTTCTCGTAGGGACGGCCATATTTATGCCCATGAGCTCAGTTGGGTTATCTCAAATCAACCTGACGAGCGACCGTTTCTTGGCTTATCAGTTATTTTTGCTGACTGAATTTTTCCCATAAAGAAATGAATACATTGTAGTATAAATTACGCAATAATGAAAATAACACTGACATCTCATTTTAACAGATATTTTTACCAAAATTACACAAAAATGTCTTGAAATGCTGAAGAGTAATTTACTGAATAAAATCGCCATTGGCTTCAATGACTTTTGAATCTCCTGCAACTCTTCAGAAGAGGTCTCCTTGTTTAAGTTGTTGAATGCTGCTATACTCCTTACCTTCAGTTCGTCTGATGTTACAAGGAGTTTTGTTGGTCTCTCGCTCAACTGTTGCGCACATAATGAAGAAGAGGATTGCAGCCTAGAGAGTTTCAGTGGCCAGATGTAAGGGGTGATGTGGCTTCAGAAAATTGACGGCCATGACTGGGCTCTCCTGTTTGTGTGGCATGGTGCAGAGTCCTGTTGCCAGACACATAGTCTTCTAGCAGCCACTCTCTTGACCCGGGGAAGCACTAACTCCTCAAGGCACTTGACATAGGCCTCCATGTTGAGTCTGAGGCCCTGTGGGAAGATGAATGGAGATATAACATTGCCATCACTGATGTAGACTGGATATATCATCCAACTCTTTCCGAATCCTCTGCACTGTCGTCAGATTGACACCCAAACACTCTGAAATGTTTGTATTGGAGCTTCCGGCGTGAACGCTAAGCAGTACAGCATGCTGTTTCCAAATTTCTGCCTGGGTGAATTGCGTCTTGTTGCTTTTTTTCCACGTAGACGATGCCTAACTCGCCCTACTATACTGTGCAGTTAACAAAATCAACAATAAAAAAAACTGTCATGGGGTCTACCCTTTGCACCATAATGAACTCTTCTGATGATTAAAAATACCGGGAGACTATGGCTCAAGTCAGACGATTGAATGAGGAGTTGAGTTGGTTGGGTCTCCCCGGTGTACTGTTGGCAGTCAGCCTGACGTGTAACACTCTTGTATTTGTTTTTTCGTTTATATATATCTGTTTCTAATACTAATACTCGGGTTGTGTTTTTCTTCCAGACCTATTCTGGGTTCACAACAAAAACGCACATGCACGAAACTTAAAATAACATGGCGACAATTTATCCATTGCGCCTTGTACATTCCACTGATCTGCATCCTAGAAATGCAGTCGTTTGCATTGTTTCAAATCACCATCTTCACCCAGTCATGCCTATTGCTATATTTCTGAACCAATTTACTATATTCACTCATTATAAGGCTGACCACCTGACTAATTCTCGATATTTACTGGATTTATCACCTTTGACTTTTGTAGACTTGATTCTAAAAGCGTTGTTTAGTGTTGCCAATAAAAAGCGCCTCAATTTCTCTTCTAAAGTTTCCTCTGCACAATTAGATCCATGTTGATCTATTTATCATTGTGAAATGTTATGCCTTTTGAAATTTGCATACAATTGTTTGTCTTTCAATTTATGATTCCTTGTCCTGTGTTCGCTGTTGTGTAATTGTCTTATCATTGCAAGTCTTTTGTTTTATCTTATGCTCGCTTTGATTAGCTCTCATCGCAGAGTCAACTCTTCCTTTTGCTTTACTTATAATAAACAGATCGTTGATATCGTCTCTTGGGTGAAGCGTTTTCAGTTTTCTTGATATGTGGTCCAGGTTTCATCAGAATTACATTAATATTTTTTGTTCATTTATTTATTTGCAGTTACCACTTCTATTTGCAGTTACCACTTCTATTTGCAGTTACCACTTCTACAGTGCTACACCAGTGGATGGAGATGGTTTGGATTTATTGAAGATATTAGACTGGTTTAACCGCACGATTGTAAGTAACAGTTTTGATTTTAAAGATTTTTAAGCTTCAGATTTAAAAAAGAACATTACATTTAAAAGACAGAAATAAAAATGTGTTAAAAAAATACAAGTGAGTAAATCACGGATGTCATTACGAGGCTTTAATAAGCGACGTCGAATGATAGCAGTAAAATGTCAGGTTCGCACGCATCGAGTTTATTTTAAAAGAAGCAGAGATTTATCCTTGTTAAAGATTGGGTTTCCGGTTTCTTTTAACGCCTACTTCAACTCTAAACCACTGAAATTTTATTCACTAACTATTTTTCTTCTTCCAGTAGGTATATAGTATATAGGTTTATCTATTATACGAGTCACATCTCAACGGCCAAACCTGCGGAAAAGGACAACACCAGTCGGGCTGGCGTAATCAAGGCTGATTTTGATAGACGAAACACGCAATAGCCTGATGAAACCAGGTTTGCCAAATGATTTCGGCTGTCTCAATCCCCTTTGACCCCTACGCGGAATAGTGAAATTTCTCCTGTTGGGCTTGGCTTAACGAAATCGGACCTTTACAGTCGAATATATCCAAGTTTGCCAGATGACCTCGCCTGTCTGAATCCCCTTTGAGCCGTGAGGGAGGCGCTTCTGTCCAAGTGGGTAGATTTTTCTTTCGCGCAGAATTGTCCACCAAAATCGAATTCACACGTATGGCCTCGTCAAACGCTCTTTGATTCACAACTTTCTCCACCACTGCTACTGGGAGGGGGAAGAAATGGAGAGAGACAGAGAGGATGACTATCTCGATTCTCTGAGGCATGCAGGTACTTTCTTTAAGGATTTGTTTCTTTTTCGTTTTTTTTCTAGAAGTAAAGCTGAAATGACGTCATAGAATGTCTCTTGGAAGTTAATAGAAATTGGTGAATGCGCATAGGTCTGTGTAAACGCGTGTAAAAGATATTTATCTGAAAGTCATATCTTTATTTCTTGATAGCATCAGTTTTCGGGATTCATATTAGCAGCAAACAAATACTTAAAATCAATTTTGAAAAAGTAAGCCAAACGCCTTCCCCTTGATAAGATCGCTTTCAAACATTAACTTTGGTGAAATTATTTAATGTGCATTTTTCCATGAAAAAGAATATCTTTTCTCCTCTTAAGAAGTATTTGATCCAAAGAAAAGTTCGTAACGTTTTCTAAGTGAATTTGAAAGGCGATATTTCAATATTTGCCAATATTCAACCACACATGTCAGTTTCATCTACTACTAATTTTACCTCGCCTTTGCAGTAGATTCAGAATCTTGACAGGCTTCCATAAAATTGAATTTCTTTCTGTTAGTTGAATTTTGTAGACGTCGAAATTAATGGCAATACAAAGATGTATTGTTAGGTGAGTACAGAAGCTTTTGTAGAACATTCTAAGCAAGCTGTCTAACAATATCTCAATCAGTTAATTGCCATACGCTTGGGCGATCATGTCTCGAAAGAGACATGACTAACTGGGCAGAAGATTATCCCGCAGTAGGTTGCCATTGCTTTCTACAGTAGACTGGTTGCTGACTAAGGCTATAGAACCCAATCTGTTTGCCATTTAACTCATAACTGGAGGAAGAAGAGATAGACTATGTTACATTATTATATTAAGTACAATTAGTGGGGGATCAGTTTATAACTTCATAACAATATGAAACCGACCACCCACTTTATGCACAGTAGAAGTTTTAATTATGTTTCCAACTATTATATTCAGTCAAGTGCCATACGTGATACACACTTTTCGAAAGAAACATGACTGTCTGGGCAGAAGATTATCCCACAGTAGGTTTTTTTTTTTTTTTAATATCACCCCGAGCAAGGCGGTCACGCCACTGATGCGCAGGGGGCTACATAAGAGTGAAGAGATTGGAAAAGAGAAAACCGGAAACCGCATATTGCTTTCTGCGGTAGACTGATTGCCAGCCAAGGCTATAAAACCCAATTTGTCCTGTTATTTAACCCATAACTGGAAGGAATAGACTGTTTAATACATTTCCCAATGGTATTTGCGCGTAAGTGAATGCGATGAATTCAGCTAGAATTCGAACTCGGATTCCCGATTTCTCGTTCCGAGTTGATATCCAATGCACCACAATGTACTAACAATATCTACCGGTCTACTTGAGGTCTGGCGTTGTCCTGATGAAAAACGTCATCTTTCCGTTTCACCATTTCCTTGTACTTTTAATCGATTGCATTAATCGTTCCAACTAGTAGTTTCTTGAAATCGTTTGATTTTGTAGAGTCAGGGCGTTTCTAATACAAAATGCTCGTCACGTGATCTTGCTGCGTATCTTTCACCAAATATTTTGCATCATCACCTTCTTCGGATGTAGACCAATATTCGAAGAGGTTAACGTTGGGTCATTTTGTTTTGTCCAGGAAAATTATTTCTCTACGTTGTTATAAACTACCTATTTTTCATTTCTTGCGACTGTTCATTTTCAAAATGGGTTGATTTTGTTGCGTTTGAGCAGAGAATTGCAGATGGAAAAGCAGTTCACTGAATTTTTTCCTGTTTTATTGTGAGGCACGAATATCTTAGCAATTCACGTATCCAAGTATTTATCAGCCAGTTAAGCGCCATACGTGATACACGCTTGGGCGATCATGTCTCGAAAGAGACATGACTGACTGGGCAGAAGATTATCCCGCAGTAGGTTGCCATTATTTTCTGCGGTAGGCTGGTTGTCAACCAAGGCTATAGAACCCAATCTGTCCTGTTATTTAACCCATAACTGGAAGGAAGAGACGGATTAATACCTTTTCCAAGTGTATTTGCGCGGAAGTGAATGCAAGGAATTCAACTGGAATTCGAACTCGGCTCACCGGTTTGTCGTTCCGAGTCGATATCCACCGCACCACAATGCACATCCAAAGTATTTTTAGATGCCTTAAAATGCTCATAAGTGATATGCAATGTCTCGTGTCGTGTAAACAAGATTATATTTAATTTTATATATATATATATATATATATATATATATATATATATATATATATATAGTGTATCGAGGCAGCAATTTTCTAAACATATACTGTTAAATATAAGAGACAATGAATGTCTATTATGTTTAATCATGAGCCGGCTCATGATTAAACATAATAGACGTTCTATGCATCGTATTTTGGTTTTAATTTTAGGTAAAAATGAAAACAAAAATTCTCCAACATTTGGATAATTTACGAACTGCGTTTGCTATTTTTGTTAACTGTTATCGTTGCCTAGCAAAGTTTTATGTCAACACAAGATAAAATCGTCGCTGATGGTGGATGTTTTTATGTTAACGTCCGTGTAACCTCTCTGAAGACGGCTCATGTGAGCCGAAAGCTTAGAACCAACTTAATAAAATAATATCCAAATGTTAGAAAATCTTTGTCTTTCACCTGAAATTAAAGCCAAAATACGATGTTTAGAACGGCTCCTGATTAAACATAATAGACATTCATAGTCTCTTATATTTAACAGTATATGTTTAGAAAAAAATATATAGGCTATTTATAATATTATAAATAACTCATTTCCAAATGAAACTCATAAATAAATAAATATTGTAAATAACTCATTTTCAAATGAAAAATATTCACAAGTTCTACAATATAAATGTACCGAACACTTTTAATACAACTGAGTACTGGTCTAATTTAGTTATGACCAAAAAGTAACTGATATATATATATATATATATATATCAATTAAGCCATAATAAGTACAGACATTTCGGGGAATTAAATCTTTCCACATTTCTAATCCACCCTTATTTGATTTAATCAATGCTATCGAAAGACATAAATAAAGGATAAAATAAAACACACACACACACACACACACACACACACACACACACAAATAATAATAATAATAATAATAAATAAACAAATATAAAAAAATTAAACTACAGCCTCGGTAAATGATCATAGCGAAACAGAAATATTTAAGGAATCCACCGACCAGATTCCGTTCCTCTCTCATTGTAAATATTTTATTTTAAATGACCAAAATTCAGTTGATTTTCTGAAAAAAAGCCATTAAAAATGCCACTGCAATAAGAAACATTTATAGAACATCTTGACTCGTCAACTGAGATCTGATGAAAGAAGAATGAAAACCGGTCAGACTTTCTTCTTTTCATAATGACACCTTTTAAAGAGCACTGATAAAAATTGTATGCCTCTAAGAAGATTTATTGTAACAGACGCCTTTCTTTTCCTTTCAATATACTATAGTCATTTTTTTAAAGTTCATATTTTTTTTTGATTAGCCACGAGAACTTGCACACTTTTCAACATCTACCAGCGAAAGCTTCATTTTCCAAAATCATAATTTCAAATTATAGTTTCACTACAGTAAAGTGGCACTGATGACAGAAGGATTCATGTTTAAAGTGTCGACTTTTCGCCTCACATTGTGCATCGATGACCAACGCTGTTAAACAATAAGCCAGGAGGATCCTATATCTCATCAAAGAGGCATGGAACATGTAATCAGTTAAGTGCCATATGTAATACACGCTTGGGCGATCATGTCTCTAAAGAGACATGACTGACTGGGCGGAATATTTTCCCCCAGTAGGTTGCCATTACTTTTTGCGGTAGACTGGTTGCCAGACAAGGCAGCAGAACCCAATCTGTCCTCTTATTTAACCCATAGATGGATGGAGAAGAGATGGATTAATACATTTCCCAAACGTATTTGCGCGTAAGTATATACAACGAATTCAAATGGTATTCGAACTCGGCTCCCCGATTTCTCGTTTGGAGCCGATATCCATTGTACGACAACATACATCTCCATAACACACATCAATATATATATATATGAAAACATGTCTAGTGAGTGTTGCAATATTTGTTTTTTAAATCGTTGTCTTTAAATTTGTTTAGATCGACTTCTGGGTCGGCCCAACAGAGATTAATCGCGATACATTGTTCCTGATTGAGCCAAAGGAAGACGCACGCGTATTAGAAATACTGAAAGCATACAACATAAAGTTAGAATCCGTTGTCATCAGTCTGCATGGGTAAGTTCTTTCCAAAATACTCTTTATTAACTTAATTAAAAAGTCAACACGCTCACACGCAGACATACACACATACAGACACACACAGCGGACATTGAAGTCAACACCCAGCCTGTTTCATGCTTAAACGCATTTTATTTGGTTTGCTCACCTGAACATTCCAGAAATTTTGTTAAAAAAATGCATCCTCCGGTAAGATTCCAACTTGCATCCTACTTAGTTGGAGAAACTGTTGTTTGTTTTAATATACTTTAAGCAACTCAACCACGAAGAGCATGGTGGTTAAGCTAGGTTTTATTTTTCTCTTTCAGATTCTCGAAAGTTCACAACTCCTCAGTTTCGTATTCGAAACGTAAGCAAAGCAATTTATAAAAAAAGTAATGGATTTTTTTTATACATTAATCCGACATATTTTTGAATGCTTCAAATGTTATTTTTAGAAAATGCCCAATTTTTAGTAGACGCCCCGTTTATTTTTTCAGACAGTATTTTGTTTCGTCTACCAGCTTGAATATTCGAGAAATCTTGTTAAAGAAAAAAAAAATTCGAATTCGCGTCTTCTTTTGTAAGCTTCCTATTTTGATCGGCAGGGTTCATTTGGGATAAAACGTTGTTTACTATCATGTGTCACCTTTAATTACCGCTTATATTTTATCATTAAAATATTCTGACGAGATCTTTGAATAAACAATTTTTAGGTGGTCATGTCTTTTTGCAATAATTTGATTATAATTGATCGATAATGATTTTCGATTCAGGAGAGACTGACTGAATTCTTTCGTGATTATTATGAACTCATGGAATCTCCTAGAGTTCGAAAGGACTGCTTTTTTCAGCCTCGACAGAGTTTAAAAGCCTTTTCACGGCCTTTGTAGGTGGTGGATTATTTCCACTTCTACAACCACTTACCCACAGACACAACTTCGCAAAACTCTTGCTATTTCTATCGTTGGTCCAATGGAAAATAACGAGCCATATTCATAATTCTGCCTGTTCAAACCATTATATTTAAGACTCTCCCATATCATATACACAGGTCGGTGGTGGGGCTATCCTTTTTCTACTAGCAGGAAGACAATTTAATCGGGACACATTTCCAAGAGACACTGCTGCAAACTTCCGGGAGGCTTGTTCCGTAAATATTACAATCTTAAACTTTTCAATCGAAAAGTCAAATATTATCTATTCCAAATATCAACATATCCTTACAATCTCCAGTTGTTACGTTCATAAAACTCCATTAAGTAACATCTACCTTGAATGGCTCTTGGGCCTTTTTTCTTCTATTTTCGCCGCTCTTATGGCAATATAGCAAATGCTTTTCCAATATTTCATAATTTTGGATTCAGAATAGGGCACTCAGTGAGAAATTAACTTACTAAATGCGAAATATGAGACTGGTAAGTTAACGATATGCGTTTTGATGCAGTGGATATCTGCTAGGGAAGAGAAACCGGAGAGCCTAATTCGTTCGACAAAATCCGCCACAAAGAATTGATGGAGATGCTCAGCAGCCTCGACATATTTGGGAAAGACATAAGAGTAATCAAGAATCTCTACTGGCAGCAAACTGCCTGCATGCGGACAGGCAACGAATTCAGCAGACACACAAATACAGAAAGGGGCGTAAGACAAGGATGTGTCTTTTCTCTGGATCTATTCAACTTGTCCAGAGAGACTATTCTGGGGACACTAGATGTAATGACAAGAGTTGTCATCAGAGGCCACAGTTTGAACAACATAAAGTACGCAGATGATACAGTGTTGATAGCAGACACAGAAAGAAAACTACAAGACCCCCTACAGAAGGTAGCTGAAGAGAGTGACAAGAAAGGACTAGAAATAAACTGCAAGAAAACCGAATGCATAGTCATCAGCAAAAAGAGCAAATACGGGTGGCGGATATTAAAATCAAGCAGGTACAAAAATTTGAATACCTGGGAAGTGCTCTAGCAGAAGACGGAAAGTGCGACACTGAGATCCGAAGGCGAATTGGCATGGCGAAAGACGCGTTCCAGAAGCTAAGTAAAGTATTATGACACAGGAAACTTTCATTAGAAACAAAGAAGGGAGAACTAGATTGCTATGTAATGTCAGTTCTTCAATATGGCAGTGAATGCTGGACAATATCATCAAAGATGAAGGAAAACCTTGAAGCAGCTGAAATGTAATTATACAGAAGGATGCTGCGGATATTGTGAACCTAGCATGTGAGCAATGATGCGGTTTTGGAAAAGATGGAAACAAAAAAGAAATTAATATTGAGAAGAGACAACTAAAGTTCCTGGGACGTGCAATGAAGGAGTATGGCTTGGAGAACCTGATACTAACAGGCCAGATAGAGGGAAAAGAGACAGAGGAAAGCAGCGGTTAACATATTTGAAGGGCCTGATTTGCCGACACTATACATTCTGATTCCTTTTGTTGCTTTTTCTGATTTCCACCCAATAAAATAGGAACAAGTCTTAAAATCCAGCTCATCTCGATGAAAAATCTGGTGTGGGCGACAAAGCTAACCTTGCAGCCGAGCTTGGAAAGGACCTCCAATCCATAGTAGACTGGGGTAAGAAATGGCTCGTAAATTTTAATGCTTCTAAAACGAAGCTACTATCAATTAATCATCATAGACAATCGCACCAACCTCCTATTAGCATGGACCAGGCTTGCCTCCCAGAGAGTAAAACACTATGCCTCCTTGGTTTTACACTTTCAGCGAACCTCAAGTAGAATGACTATATCGAATCCATTGCTAAATCAGCTACTATGCAAGTCGGTTCTCTGTGCAGGGCCCGGAGGTTTTTCCGTCTAAATCTATCCTGCACATATATAAATCTACCATCCACCCGTGCATTGAATACTGTTGCCATATCTGGTCGGGTGCCCCTGCTATTCTCCATGGGCTTCTCGACAAGGTAGAGCGGAGTGTCTGTAATGTGATCGATACCTACTTAGCAGACCGCCTGCAGTCTCTCACTCACCGGCGCGACGTGGCTTCCCTGTGTCTCTTCTATAAATACTTTCACGGCTTCTGCTCCGATGAACTTAGATAACTGGTGCCCACTAGGTTCGAATTTGCACGAGATACTAGATTAGCAACTAGATCCCACCCTTTTACAGTGAAACCGATAAAATGCAACCGCAACTTCTACTCCAACAGTTTCTTTTCTCGCACTTCCCACATGTGGAATTCCCATCCATATACTTGCTTCCCCGACAACTATAATCTCCAGGAATTTAAATGTAAGGTCAATAGACATCTCCTATCTCATTAACTCGCATCCATTCTCTCAAGCTCTTTTCTCCATATACTCCACCCACATCCTCGGTATCCTCATCCGTCTATTACCATCCTCTTGACATTTCCTATAACTAACCTCTCTTTCTCATCACTTTCCCCTATGTAACCCCCTGCGCAACAGTAGCAGTAGAATGCCTTGCTTGGGGTGAGATGATTAAAACATATTTTTAAATATACATATACTCCTTGCTAAACTAGTCTTCATCAATCATTTTTTTTAATCATATCACCCCGATCAAGGCGATAATGCCACTGATGTGCAGTGGGCTACTTAAGAGTGAAAAGTTTGGAAAAGAGAAAACCGGAAACCACATCCTAAGCAGGGAACAAGGGATGAGCCTCTTCACCTATTCAACAGACGTGGGTAGAGTGTGAACCGGGCGATAGTTTAGTCTATCTACTCCAATTGAAAAAAAAAAAAGAAAAAAAAAGAAAAAAAAAGAAAAGGAGTGAGAAGATTGGAAAAGAGAAAGCCGGAAACCACATCTTAAACAGGGAACAAGGGATGAGCCTCTTCACCTGATCAATAGACGTGGGTGGTTCAAAATGTTTTTTTTTTCTCACAAATGCATGATACGAAGAGGTTTTCTTTAGATTCTCATAAAGACATATGATGACAAACCTTTCCGTCCAATTAGACAATTGTTGTTGCCTTTTGAACAAACAACAGGAAATGAGTTGATTTCTCTAGAATTTTGAAAAATGCAAAAACTACGAAAATATTTACTTCCTTTCTTTTATGTTTTCGGTTAATCGATAGCAAATTTCAAATGATTTTTAAATTTGAACCATTTTTTTTCAGTTACGAATAAAATAAGATCTCAGGATTCAGAAGAAAATGATAAACTGAGGAAAAAATAATAAACTTCGATTTTTGTTTGAATCGAAATCTTTCAACTATAGGAAGGCATTGAATAGAGAATATTCCTGCTAATTTCGGCTTTGATCCGAAAAAAATTTCGAGTCATCGTCCTGTAACCCATTACTGTGGTAAGGACACAACATGTACTGTAGCTATAACAGCAGTGGTGTATCTAAGACTGACACCAGCACGAAGTTCTAAGATAGTATTAATGTTTAAATTCCTGTTTGCGCCGTTTTAGCTCGAAAATATGAAATGTTTGTGTTGTGAACTTAAATGCGACAGCTATTTAAGTGCGAGGTTGTTTTGCCCATAAACCGTTGCCTCTGTATGTCGTCTTCTCAAATGCTGTTCTCTGTAAAATATGGGGTGGGGTGAAGACATGTTATAAATATAATCACGTGACAACTTGGGTGATACAAACCAGAAATTCAACAAAGAAAGAAATGGATGTGTCAGGCGATGTAGGGTTGTAATGCTGGATTCGGACAACGAAATTAGTCCGCTTAAAGCAGGTTCTAGTGACAGAGGAAGGAGAAAATAAACTTTTACGTTTTATAAGCATTTATTAAAAGTAAAGGAGCACGTCGGCGTGGTACAATCGTTAAGTTTATCGCCCTATATCGATTATAGCTGAGTAGCGAGTTCGTTAAACACTGGGTGCTCCACGCATTAGTCCTTGTGCCACAGCTACGCTTAGAATATCATTTTAGAGCAGGTCGACGTTAGCAAGATAA
Organism: Ascarosepion bandense; assembly: GCA_037127315.1. NCBI lineage: Eukaryota > Metazoa > Mollusca > Cephalopoda > Sepiida > Sepiidae > Ascarosepion > Ascarosepion bandense. The sequence continues at coordinate 78,774 of JBBBDQ010030496.1, forward strand.
ATTACTTTTGCTTGGAAGACTTAGTAGATGATTCTAATGTTTTTTTTTTCAACATTATTCTTCTCTGACATATGAATGCGTATATAAATAGCCTAGCATCCCTCGTCTTCTGTTAATTGGCCTCGGGAAGGAAAGCAGAACGTCCTTTGTATGTGTTGCTTACGTGATCTGTACCTATCTCCTTATATATGTGCTTGTATATCTCCTTATATATGTGCTTGTATACCTCCTTATATATGTGCTTGTATATCTCCTTATATATGTGCTTGTATACCTCCTTATATATGTGCTTGTATACCTCCTTATAAATGTGCTTGTATATCTCCTTATATATGTGCTTGTATATTTCCTTATATATGTGCTTGTATACCTCCTTATATATGTGCTTGTATATCTCCTTATATATGTGCTTGTATACCTCCTTATATATGTGCTTGTATACCTCCTTATAAATGTGCTTGTATATCTCCTTATATATGTGCTTGTATATTTCCTTATATATGTGCTTGTATACCTCCTTATATATGTGCTTGTATATCTCCTTATATATGTGCCTGTATACCTCCTTATATATGTGCCTGTATACCTCCTTATATATGTGCTTGTATACCTCCTTATATATGTGCTTGTATATCTCCTTATATATGTGCTTGTATATCTCCTTATATATGTGCTTGTATATCTCCTTATATATGTGCTTGTATATCTCCTTTTATATGTGCTTGTATATGTGCAGCAGTGTGTAGTCTCGGAAGAAATTAAACAGATTGGAATTATCATTTCCACTTTGTCGTACTCCCGATGAGGTTTCGAATATTCTAGTATTGGGTATCCTCGCCCGACTTTCGAAACCGACATAGTTGTTTTATAAGATCTAGGCATAAAAAAAATCTATACTTCTTTTATTAGAGTTACACATCAAAGATTCGTGAATTTGAACTTTTATTTTGATTTATCGACCCAATTTTTGCTGTTTTTAATTCCTTTTTTTTTCAGTCTTTCTAACGACACGACTGAAACTCCAGGAATAAGTTTTGTGACACCAAAACGAAGAATATCGATCACTGACACATTTCCACGATATTTCGCGGTAAGACAATTCTTTCGTTCGCGTTTTCCTCTTTAACATTTCAAAAAATGACGACTAAAAGTCATGAAAGGCGAACTTCTTATCCACATATCCAACACAAATGAAAAAGTGACTTTTAGTTTTAATAGCCACGTTGTTTTTTAAATTCTGATTGTTTCATTAAAATCAAATCAAAAGACTTAATTCATCTAAATATTTATACTCGACCCATTAAATTATTCCACCTTAAAAGCGAAATGTTAATTTTTTCCCGGACAAATTCTTTATTCAAAAGAACTGGAAGTTTCTTCGGAAGGGAAATAAGCATGCCATACAGAATTAAATTTCATATGATACAGAAACTAAATAAAAAGAAACATTTTTTGAAATTCATAGTAATAAAACCAATAAAAGACAAACTAATCATGAAGTTGTCACCTTTTTGTAATAGAAAAAAAAAGTTACTGTGCGAAATCAAGGGAAAAAATGATGCTGAAATTCTAAGGATGACCAAATTTCATGATAACCTCCAGCCAGGGTAACATCTCTCGAATCCCTGGATCACGCTTTCATGTGCTTCCGTCTCTCACTTCTAAGATCGATTAGCTATCTCTTCTTCCTCTACCGCTCCCCCTCTACCTCTAACTGTTCGTTCACTCTTTTCTTTTCTTTTTTTTCAATTGGAGTAGATAGACTAAACTATTGCTTGGTTCATACTCCACCCACGTCTATTGAACGGGCGAAGAGGCTCATCCCTTGTTCCCTGTTTAGAATGTGGTTTCCAGCTTTCTCTTTTCCAATCTTTTCACTCTTATGTAGTCCCCTGCAAATCAGTGGTGTTACCGCCTTGCTCGGGGTGATATGATTAAATATATATATAGTAACCTGCAAACAGTCCTGTTTCGCAGCTCTTTAGTACGGTTAGACATCTGATTGATTTTAGCCAGGATTGAAACCCGACCGAATTGACATCAGTCGGCGATTCTACCTCTGAGTTATGGGCGCTCGGTAGAAGGTGACACACTTTTAGCGTATCATATCCCATGTAAACATAGGCTAGTAGCTAAGAGTGTTCTAATTCATTACGGAATGAACGATGCGTAGATGCTAGAGTAGCTACTGTTTTTTCAAAGCCCACTCTTCTTCCAGAGTACTCAATCAGCATGTGAGAGCGTAAATATACAAAAAAAAAAAAAAAAAGGGCACGACATGTAAAATGACAATTTTCTCCTATCATTAACTTTCCTCTATTTAATAATGGAAATGGCGTTTTGAATTTTCTTTTTAAATATAGGCAGACACTCACACGATGCCCAGCCGCGCGCATTACGTGATAAATTTAAAGAACTTTCCTTTAAAAAAAATAACATCCTTGAAAATGGGAAGAAGCTGAAAACGCCTGGAAAGTCTAAAATTATAGAACATTTTCACATTGCTTATCTTCAATAGAAAGGGAACATGTAACAATACTGGAAAAATTAAAGCAAAAATTCATAAAATCTTCCTTATTTGTCTATATTTCTGAGACGAGTAAGTATTTACAATATTTACATTATTCGGACTATTGTACTCATCTTTGTTGCCATTTGAACGACGTTTCAGCCGTTGTACGCTCCGGACTTCTTCAGAGGCTAGGAATTACGAACCGAACCCTTTATGGTAATCACTGGGTAATATCATTCTCCTTTCTTTGTGCGAAGCCTCTTTCAGTAGTCATGAGTCCCTCTTACTTGTTCTCCACTACTGTAGCCTGGTACTGAATTCACAACTCTTTGGGTCAAGACACTGGGATTAACCAACGTCTATATCCACTGGTCTATGTGTCCTTAATTAATTAAGTTAAGCAAAAAATCTACTCGCCTAAAGAAATGAACAAAAATAAAATAGAGCGGCAAAGGGATCACCATTAAGAACGTTCTTTGGGTGAGACGGAATTAGCCGCTTCATTTCTATTAAGTGATAGTAACGCGTATCTTTTCTTCAAGCTTCCCTAGAAAACATTGATTTTGCACAGTAAAGATTGTCGTGAAAAGATCCAAATGTTGCGATGAAAAGGTCACATGAATAAGATAAAAAAATACGATTTCAAAATAAATGATAAAAAGCAAAGCTGCAGGTAGGATATCAAAATATTAATAACTTTATCTATTCGGAAAACTTGATGAATCGTAATTATTGAATGTACCATCTTTCTTAAACTGGGTGATTTGTCAATATTAATTGCATTATTTTATATTCTTTTAATTGAGTGAATTGTGAATACTGAATGTGCCATTTTGTAATCCTTAAATTGAATTATTCCTCAGTATTAAATGTACCATTTTGCATTTCTTAAATTGGGTGATTCGTCAATATTAATAGTATCATTTTATATACCTTAAATTAAGTGATTCGTCAATACTGAATGTACAATTTTGTATACTTTAAATTGGGTTATTCTTCAATATTAAATGTACCATTTTGCATTTCTTAAATTGGGTTATTCGTCAATATTAATTGTATCATTTTATATGTTTTAAATTGAGTGATTCGTGAATATTGAATGTGCCATGTTGCATTCCTTAAATTGGGTGATTCGTGAATATTAAAAGTGCCATGTTGAATTCGCTAAATTGGGTGATTCGTGAATATTTTATGTAAAATTTTGTATTCCTTAAATTGGGTAATTCGTAAAAATTACATGTACCATTATACATTTCTTATATTGGGTAATTCGTGAATATTGAATGCATCATTTTGTGTTCCTAAAATAGGGGATTCGTAAATATTAAGCGTGCCATGTTTTCCGTAAATTGGGTGGTTCGTGATTATTTAATGTACCACGTTGTATTCAGTAAATTGAGTGATGCGTGAATATTGAATGTATCATTTTTTTTTCAATTGGGTGATTCGTGAATATTGAATGTATCATTTTTTTTTTCAATTGGGTGATTCGTGAATATTGAATGTATCATTTTTTTTTCAATTGGGTGATTCGTGAATATTGAATGTATCATTTTTTTTTTCAATTGGGTGATTCGTGAATATTGAATGTATCATTTTTTTTTCAATTGGGTGATTCGTGAATATTGAATGTATCATTTTTTTTTTTCAATTGGGTGATTCGTGAATATTGAATACATGCTTTACATTCACTAAACTAGTTGATACATTAATGTTGAATGCACCTTTTTGTATTTTTAAAACTGGGTGATTTGTGAATATTACATATACCATTGCATATTTTCCTATAAACATCAGTAAATTAAAAAACAAGTACAATAAATAAAAAGCGTTTGTTTCTTTAATTAGGCAGATTCATGCCAACTTTGAAGTTTCGTGGAGACACCGTTATGATATTCTCACTCGTTAGTTACTGTTCTTAGCTGCACTAAGTAACCTTTGCCTCTTGACCATCTCTCTTTTACCTTGTTCAGTTATCTTTTCGGAAAAGCTCGTTAACTCAGCTACTTGCTTTTTTTCCCAGGTTACTCATGTATTTACAATGCCCTCCGAGTGTTAAATTCTTCAGGCCTTCTTTTCTCCTTAGATGTCTCAGAATTTACAACTGTCTTTTTATGAGTGTAAGTATAAGTTTTCATGTAGTTCTTTTACCTTTAATATTCCCTCGTTGCTCATAGTTTTTGTCCATGGAATTCAAAACATTCGTCCATTTTTCTTTTGCTTTAAATCTCTTGTACATTTGTGCATCAATTGTCCAGCATTCACTGCTATGGAGGCGATCAGATATTACATACCAGCTAAACATTTTAGCGACATTTTCTTGTGTCCTAATCAGTCAGTTAAGTACCATCCGTGATACACGCTTGGGAGATCATGTCTCGAAAGAGACATGACTGACTGGTCAGAAGATTATCCCGCAGTAGATTGCCATTGCTTTCTGCGGTAGTTTGGTTGCCAACCAAGGCTATAGAACCCAATCTCTCCTGTTATTTAACCCATAGCTGGAGGTAAGAGACGGATTAATACCTTTCCCAAGGGTATTTGTGCAAAAACAGATTCCACATTTCAGAGAACATTATACAGTGGGCATTTCTGATCAAAAATCAGCTAATATTTATGCCTAGCTACGCATTTATTGATTCACTTTTATTCTCGTGATCCACCAGAGATTCATGTGTTGCTTTATCTTCTTATTTGCATATTTTCCTATAAACATCAGTAAATTAACAAACAAGTACAATAAATAAAAAGCAAATGTCCGGATGAAAAATGTCATCGAAAGTGATGTTCCGACGTCAAAACAGATGAATTTATTCTATGGAACATAATCGATGTCAATCAACACCAGTCTGACCTTTTATTTTACCGTTCAGTTCAAATAAAATTGATTTATGGATTTTTCTTGTAATTTTTTCAATAACTCTTAAATGGCTTGTAATGATTCCACTGGTTGCTAATTCGAGAAAGTTTGCTCTTTGTAAATTAAGTGTGAATGATTCAGCTTCTTTTATGTGCCGTGTCACCCCAGGAAAGTAGGCGATCATGCCCCTTCACCTCTTCCTTTCCCTTGTAGCTCTTCATATATTTTGTCTTGTTATTTCACCCAAACTCTCCTTTGCCAGCCATTTGCATCAAGTATGTCACGCGTAGTTTTACCCTGACTCTCTTTCCCTCTATCCACCTCGTGGGTATCAGATTCTCCAAGCCCTCCTTCCTCAGTACGTTACTCATAAACTTCTAATGTTTCTTTCTGTTGTTAAATATAAGTTTATTTTTATTTCCATTCTCTTCAAAACCTCATCGTTGCTCTCATGTTCAGCCCATGGTATCATCAGCATCTTTCTGTAGAACATTTCATTTGCTTCATCTCTCTCCATCTTTGATGAGACTATCCAGCATTCGCTGCTATGTGGGAGGACAGATATCGCGTAAAAGTTCAGTTATCTTTTCTTTGTTTACCAACGAAATTTTCCTGTCTCTCAATACCGTGCTTAGGTTTTAGAATGCGTTTTTGACTATCGCAATAACCCTTTTCTTTGTCATTGTTTCTTTTTATTATCAACAGAAAACACATTCACACCAGAATTCTTTAACTTGTCCCTAACTCTCTAACGAGAGAATGTTAAAATACTGCGGGTGCCATGCAATATTCGGTCGTTTTCCTTTTATGATCAGTGAAAAAGTGTATTTGTCAAATATATAATTTTGCCTTTGCAAATATTCTAATATATTTTGCTGTTTTTTTGTTATTCAGATCCAGCAGTTACTGAATATGTATAAAAATAGATATTCACACGTCAATGTTTTTTCGATTGGTTTCAGTTATGAAAAACGGGAAATATTTGCGATAAAAGTAAGATTCTTTTTTAAATTTCATTTTTAAAACTATATAAATTTCATTTTTAAAACTATTTAAATTTCATTTTTAAAACTATTTAAATAAACATTAAAGTCTTAATAGAGCAAAATATACGTACTGTTAAAAATTGACGACATTTTTATTGAGTTAAATCTAAGAAATTTTCTTGTTTTTGTTCATAATTTTCTGAATATATTACTGAATAAATAACAAGCTTATGGAACTGAATTGAAACCCTTTCTTTAATCTACGGGGGTAAACAGTTCTGGTTCCGCTGCAAATGTATAGAGAGATCTTATCTAGTGATTATTTTTAGTACTGTTCATTTATTGCTCGCTTTAGTACAAATATCCACTGGGCAATTCAAGTACAATGTGACCAATTCACGAACCAACGCTTTAGTTCACTAGGTTGTTGTCGCGTAGGACAATTCTCTGTGGTGAACTGGGAGGCTTAAACCTAATCTCCCTGCTGATTAGTGCTACTGACTGTGTGGCATGTTTGACTGTTGTTGTTGAATAATGTTATATTTATCAAAAGCTCCCATATTTATTTTTGTGCTTGGCCTACTAAGGAGGTCCTCATTTCAGACGTTTCGGAGTTTTTGTTTGTCCAGTTTAGTTGAAAACAACAACAAAGATGAGGATAATAATCCGAATGTAAACAGTGTAAATAATAAATCCTCATCTCAGAAATTCAGGCACAAAATATTTGATTGGCCCGTTAAATAATGATTTCTACGATTGGGTTTCAATCTGAGGAGAGTGCAGGTGATTCAGAAAATGTTGGATGACATATCGTGCCAACATCATGGTGTCTGAAGTGACCACTAGTGATGGAGACGTTTGCCCCCCCCCCACTCGTTTTCTCACATGGTAACAGACTCAACACGGAGCTCTACATCAAATGCTTTGAGAAAGTAGTGTTTCCCTAGGTCTAGAGGGTGGAGAACCCATTCATGATTGCTAGAAAACTGTTGCGATCCCATCACCCCTTACAACTGACCACCTAACTACCCAGACTGCAACTCCCCCGATTATTATATTTAGGGTGAATGAGGGGCTAACAAAACTCCTTGTAGCACCAAAGCTGAATCGAAGGCAAGAATTATGGGAACATTCACTAACTTAAACAAGGAAGTTGCATTTAGCTATTTTAACAGTAAAAGGATGGGACCATGACGTCAGTCTAGTCAGTCAGTTAAGTGCCATACATGATACACGCTTGGGCGATCATGTCTCGAAAGAGACATGACTGACTGGGCAGAAGGTTATCCCGCAGTATGTTGCCATTGCTTTCTGCGGTAGACTGGTTGCCGACCAAGGCTATAGAACCCAATCTGCCCTGTTATTTAACCCATAACTGGAAGGAAGAGACGGATTAATACCTTTCCCAAGGGTATTTGCGCATAAGTGAATACAATGGATTCAGCTGGAATTCGAACTCGGCTCCCCGGTTTTTCGTTCCGAGTCGATATCCACTGTACCACAACGCACATCCTAGTAGCACTCTTAAATTCATATGGTCGAGGCAACATGGAAAAAAGCTCGTCGGATTAGTTGCCAAGAAAATATTTGTAGAAAAGACACAAGGAAGCCATGTCAAATTGGTGAGAAAATGACTGAAGTCGAGATGCCAGGTCAGGATCGATTATATTGCAGATCATTATTTGGGTTTAATCAAGATTCTCGTGGTGTACAGCAGGAGTACCAGACTAGATATGGCAATGCACGGACGAATGGTAGAAATATGCAAGATAGATTCAGACGAGAAAAATAATTTGTACGAAGCACTGACCTAACGTGAGGCCAAGATGGCGCGGTGTGTTGATCTCTTGGAGTCCACCGTCAGGCATGCTGATGACAAGCAGAAAAAGTTCTCTATAGTGACTAAATAAAAGTAGTTTTGTTTTGGAAACGTTTAAAATCTGCAAACCATTTCCTGCCCGAGTTAACTGATTGGAGGTTCCTTTCAAGAGCAGATGCCATGTTTACATAATCAGATCTTTTGGACTTGCTATCAAGACAGGAGTAAATGGTAGTGCCATCTATACAAATACCTCGTTATGGACCAATGACATAGGGGAGATAATTGATGAAGATCACACAACACACACACACACACACACACACACACACGCGCGCGCGCGCATTACACATATATATATATAATACAAACCCTAACCCTAACCCTAACCCTAACTCTAACCCTTGCTACAAAAATCATCTCTCAGTTACGTCTCTGTATTCGAAGACAGAGTGCGGCTCAGTTGTAGCTCAATCCGCGAGGGCAGGGTTACAGCTAAGAAAAATTACACCGTACAGATGCCTGGTCCCAGGGAACAGTGTCCCGCAGCCGTGCCACCCCATTGCAGCAGAGGAGTGGACCAGATGCTCGTCACCGGGGCCAGCTCAACCGGCGGTTGAGGGGACTGGGAATTTTTGTTCCTCTGCCCATTCGCGGTCGGGTCCCCACCTTAAAAAGACCTCATGTCACATCTCGCTCCAGTGGGGGAGTAGGGTAAATATTCACATATATAATACACACAGGCACACACATATATTTATATATATTACACACACATGAACTTAGCTTACTGGTAACCTCTCTCTATATATATTTACTCGAGCCACAAGATTAGCAACTAGGTCCCACCCTTTTACTGTGAAACCAATAAATTGTTAACGCAAATTCTACTCCATCAGCTTCTTTTCTCGCACTTCCAGCCTGTGGAATTCCCTTCCATTTACTTGCTTTCCCGACAGCTATAATCTCCAAGAAATTAAATGTAAAGTCAATAGTCATCTCCTATCTCACTAACCTTCATCCTCTCTCTCATGCTTCTTTCTCTGTCCACTCCTCTCTCATCAGTATTCTCATCCTTCTCTTGCCCACTTCCTGACACCCCCTATAACCTATCACTCTTTTTCATAACTTTCCTCCTATGTAACCCCCTGCAAAACAGTGGCAGTAAACTGCATTGTTTGGGGCGATATGATTATAAAAAAAGTTCTATACATTTATATTCAGGAGAATGTAAATAAATTTAAAAGTCATGCATATGTAGCTAATCAGTATTTCATTGACTGATTGATTCGTTTCCTACGGCTTATCAACAGACAAGAAATTATTATGTAAACATAAAGTGGGGGATCAATTTTATATTACAAACAATATATAAAATGATCCCTCACTTTATGGCCACCTTCATTCTTCTTTTACCCACTTCCTGACAGCCCCTATAACCTGTCACTCTTTCTCATAACTTTCCTCCTATGTAAACCCTGCACCACAGTGACAGTAAAATGCCTTGCTTGGGGCTATATGATTATAAAAAAAATTCTATACTATTATAATGTAGGTACCAAGTGGGGGATCAATTCTACATTAAGATCAATATATAAATTGATCCCTCACTTTATAGCTAGTCATCCTTCTCCATCCGCTTCACTCTCATCAGTATTCTCATCCTTCTCTTACCCACTTCCTGACACTCCCTATAACCTTTCACTCTTTCTCATAAGTTTCCTCCTATGTAACCCCCTGCAAAACAGTGGCGATAAAAGTCCTTGCTTGGGGCGATATGATTATAAAAAAAATCAAGCATACATACATATATATGGACTCAGGACTTTTTTTTTTTTTTTGGTTGGTGAGCTTTCTTTTGGTTCTGTTAGATACTGACACATTTTCGGGTGCCGTATTAGGGTTATTGACATCACGTGTCCTTGAGCACTGTAGAAACACCGTAGCTGCTGCAGCCGTAACAGTAGTGAGTGAGTCTAGCGTAAGGTATTTTGACGAAGCCCATCTTTCTAATGGTTTACAGTTTATCCTACTAGGTATTTCGCCAACAGCCGAAGGAAGATGGATTCATGCCTTTTCCAACGCGAATGGAACGGAGCAGAATCGACCGGAAATTGAACTTGAATCGCTGATTTAATTATATGAGGCAGTAACCTTTAGCTTATCCGCCGCGTATCTGCTGTATATGGTTAGGGTTAGGGTGTGAAATTCAGACTGACCAAATGGACCGAATCAACTTTAATGCCAATAAAGAACCTTTGTGCTCAAAGAAGTTTGTTTATTATTTTATCAAAGAAGTTATTCTATTAACTTTTGGGCCAAGAGCTACAAAAGAATATCTTACTTTCCAGAGCACCAGAGAAGCCAGGTGCATCAGAAGGTCAACCTGAAAGGTAATCTCATAGCCACAAGGTAATCTCATAGACATCTGCTGATTCGATATAGTCGTTTCACTTTATGTCAGTAGACAACTTGAGGCCAAGAAGAAACATATGGCCGGCCCAGCTGCGCATTGTATGTACACAAGCAAAAAACCGGATAATAGGAAGATATAGAAGCGCCCAACCCGAGGGAGAAAAGAGAGTCCGTCATATTTTTGAGAAAAAGGAAGCTACATTCAGAGAAATGCAATAAAGCCATACACCCACCCGCAGTGAATAGGTAATAATTTTACGTATGAGAAAAATAGTGTCTTGTTTTTATTAGTCTTCAGAACAATAACATTACAATTGGATGACCCACCTCGCAGTTCCTCTTCATACTATTTCTCGGGGTAGCAGTGGTGGGGGTTACTTGACGCTGGCCCTTTTCTCTCTGCAACAGCCGGGAATTAATTTGAACCGGAACAGGCGCCCGAAATGAATTGCCTTATAAAGTTAAAGAGATCCATTTTCCCTTATATTTACATTTAGCTAAAAACAAAAAAGCATTCTTGCTTTTCCCAAGGCTGTTAGTGTCGAGTGAAAACAGTCTGTCCCAGTCAGTGTTTGAACCCGGCTCATCGATTCAATGTTTTCTGTTCTTAGTCGCCAGGTCTCCAGCACCGTAGCTTGTGTTTCGAAAATTACATTACATTACTTTTTATTCAATTTTTGTGCTTTCTTGAAGTTTTCAACAGGAAATTCCCCAAAGAAATTGGTTTGTGTCGAAGCAGGAATACATGCCAGAGAATGGTTAGGCATCGCATCAACTTTGAAGATCATTGAAAGAGTAAGTTATAAGAAGCGACATCTTGATCTGTCGAAGACATTCAACGTTTTCCATTTATCTATTTTTGAATGTCAAATAGACGGGTATGGAGTGTTTAGAGAAAAACTCACCTGAAAATTCATTTTTGTAGAAAAATTCACCTGAAAATTATAAACAAGATTTAAGAATCCTGTCACCTCTTTTATTCTAACTACTCCGTCTATTTGAGACTCAAAGCTATCTATCTATCTATCTATCTATCTATCTATCTATCTATCTATCTATCTATCTATCTATCTTTGTCTGACACCGACTTGTCATTTACACGCACACACACACACACACACACACACACACACACACACATATATAATCCAAAAGGATAATCAGGTATGTAAAACCCCAAAACCTGATCCTAATTAATATTAATTTCAAGGTGGAGGGCTCAATGCAAATACTATGTTCTAATTACAGAGCCAAATATAAAAATAAAACAAAATTTCGATGTTTAAATCCGTTGAATAGCCATTTCTACGGGGAATTTCCCGTTTCCTCAACAACGGCGAAACGAAATATTTATTCAAATTCAAATGTCAACAGATTTTATAGCGGTAGAAGTCCCAAAAAAATTTTTTTTATCCACAAGAAAATAAAATGGGGTGGGATTAATAATTTTTGAATTTAAAGAAGTAAACATGGAAGCAGACAGATAACTATGTCTCAAATTAGAAGACTTCCCACCTCCCTTTTCTGAGTTGAGAGTTTAAAAGTTGAAATTTAGCCATGTCGGGGGGGGGGGGTAGAAGTGGTAGGGGAAACGAAAGGAAAAAGGAAAAAAGAAAAAAGAACAGGAAAGAAAAAAGGAAAAAGGAAAAAAGGAAAAAATCGGGGAAGGGGGTTGTTGACAGGGTACTTCCCTGTCAACAACCCCTTCCCCGCTTTTTTCCTTTTTTCCTTTTTTCCTAACAGCCAAGAAAAGAAAAAAAATTATTAATCCCACCCCATTTTATTTTCCTGCGGATGAAAAGAAATTTTGGGTACTTCTACCGGCAATCTTTTGTTATTTGAATTTAAATAAATATTTCGTTTCGCCGTTGTTGAGGAAACTGTAAAGTCCCTGTAGAAATGACTATTCAACGGATTTAAACATCGAAAGTTTGTTTTATTTCTATCATATATATAAGTAAAGATCAGATAAGAAGAAAAAAAATATAATTTTTAATGTTTCATTTTGAGAAACTTCTTCAGAGAGTTTTTTAAAAACGAGTGAATTAATTTTTTTTTAATATTTAAAAACCCAAAAAGACAATCTGTTGATTGAGATTTGATTTCATTGTTCAGATACCTGTCACGTGTAATAAAGCAATATAATCTCACTATTAACAACTTATTCTTCTTATTATTTATTTATTTATACTTGTATAAATTATTTCGCTAGAATTTTAAACAGAAGTGTATGTCGTTTTATCATTGATACACATACTAACGTTACTGACATATAAACAAACTTTTAACTGAGCTATCGTTTACACGCTTGGCACATACATTTTTTTCGCATGCATACACTTACCTTTAAAATAAAAATCTATTGATGTTATTACTCGTGGCACACACATATAAACAAACATAAGTTTTTTCTCTCAACATTCAAACATATTCATCCATTACTTTATTATACGCAACACGTATCTGACCAATGAAATCAAATCTCTATCAACATACTGTCTCTCTGGATTTTTAAAGAATTTCTAGAAAATTTTTTAAAAATTTTAATTAATTCGTCTTTAATAAATCTCTGAAGAAGCTTGTTAAATGTTACATTATATATATATGAATAGAATAAGTCCAAAACAAGTTGGAAAAAGTGTCTTTAATCTAACATGTTTCATTTTAACAAACATCTTCAGATATTTATTCATTAAAGGTTTATTAAAGATTTATTAAAGTCTTTAAAAATTTCTGAAGATTTTGATAAAGTAAAACATGTTTTAAAGACACATTTTCCTACTTGTTCTTTACTTATTCTATTATATATATATATATATATATATATATATATATATATATATATATATACTACAACTATAGCACGACTTGGGATTAAAAAGTAAAAACTCAAAAGTTAATTTAATAGAGGGAATATTTTTAAGGCAGGGGATATACAGTTTATGAATATATAACAAGGGAAATTATTTCTTGCTTTTAATTTAAGGGGAAATTAATAATCATAATAATAACTGCAAAAGTAGAAATCACAACATAACTATATGATATTAAATAAACATATATTCAACCTGCGAAATAGTAACTTTTCTAAAAATAAATGTAACTACAGAAAAACAAGATATGCTCACTAAACGGCCGGTTCATGAGCGAAAGTTTAATTTACAGAGCTAGCATCCATTCTCATGACGATGTTAAATTCTATTTTGGTTCCACTGAGAATCAATGGAAATACCGTTACTACCAACAACAAATGACATTAAGCAATATTAAATACAGTAACACACACTGCTCTTTGAAAATATTTCTGTCAATAAAAAACAATAACAATAGCTTCGTTATTAACTGGGATTTCACCTCCTAAACAAAATCTTATAATGGAAACGGAAATAGATATAATTTAGGTCTTTTGGAAACATTAGTTATCTTAAAGCGCTTAAATAATCCTAATCTACCCAACAAAAGAAGTGAATTGATGATTACATGCAAACATAGAAATAAACACCTGCTCAAATACGTTGACCCGGATTAATATAAATTTTTCTATATCGTCCATTTTACAATTAATTAATACGATTATTACTAATTTTTACCATAAACTAAAAGCAATTAACCCTCCTTGAAAACATGAGCAAACCGTATATCCTCTGCCTTAAAAATATTCTCTCTATTAATCTAAAGTTTAAGTTTCAGTTTAAATTAAAAATTAAATAATAAAATTTAAAAAATTCAAAAAATATTATCTCAGGATTATAATATTACAATATAAAACTAACCTAACAACACGAGAATCAGAAATTCAAATATCGGGTCAGTTCATAATATGCAACTGAAGAATTCATAGGGCTTAAAATTCCAAATTCAACACTAACAAAATATATATATATTTGCGTGTACATCCGTGTAATATATATATATATAGATTGTTTAATTACTTAGTTTTTGGTCATAATAAAATTAGACCAGTGCACATTTGTATTAAAAAGTGTTCAATACAATTATATTGTAGAACTTTTGAATATTTTCTATTTGTAAACGAGTTATTACGTGACCCAGGTTTCTACCATGAGTGGGAAAATAAAAAATAAAATAAAATATATTTGGGATTAACCCAAGACACCTTTAAGACCAGGTGGTCCAATCACAAGTCTACATTCAAAATAGAAAACTTAAAAAAACTCTACAAAATTGGCTAGCCACGTGTGGAAATTGAAACCAAAATATGAAAAAACCCAGACATAACGCGTAGTATATTAAAAACAGCGAAGCCTTACAACAGTGGCAACATATGTAGATTGTGCCAAAAAGAAAAGCTAGAGATTATGCTATTCCCAGACGAAAGCGAACTGTTGAATGAAAGAACGGAAATTATGACTAAGTGTAACCATACTTAAAAATACCTATTAGGTTCGTACAACCATGGATGAAAACGTTATGATTTCTTGTAATTTTAAAAATTCCCTACCACGTGAGCGTTAAAAAAAAACCCTTATGTGAGCGTTATTAAAAAAAAGGGGGGGGGGGTAAACGGTAAAATCAGTCATTGAAAATCGCCTGAAACACCACTCATAGTAGAAACCTGGGTCGCGTAATAACTTCGTTTACAAATGGAAAATATATATTTATATAGATTTTCCTTTTTTATCTATCTAGATTTATTCTGAAAAGCTCTCGGTCAGACCTGATTTTCGAAATCTGACCAAATGATTAAACATCAGACTTTGAGGGAACCTAAATCCTTTCAGCACCCACTCTTAATTTCCAACTTAAAAAGAGGTATTATCCTTTCTTCGATTTGACACCAGTGCGTCTTTACTAACCAACTCCCATGTTCTTTCTTGCAGATGGCTACTAAATATGGCGTTGATCCTGAGATTGATGAACTTCTTAACACGTACGACTGGCTATTCGTTCCTATAGTGAACCCAGACGGCTATGAATTCACGCACACAAAAGTTAGTAACTTGACTCGTTAATATTGCCTGAAAATTGTGCTTTTAATTATGAAGGAAAATCATTCAGAAAGTTTTCAGATTATAGCATTTTTTAAACTCATTTCACCCTAAGGAAGGGGGTTACAGTGAGAAAAAGGACCGAGCAAAATGGGTATCGAAGAAAGGATAAAAGATGAATGGGAGTCAAGGAGATAAAAGATGGCAGTTGACATTGCATTGAAATTTTCGGGGATTGTAGCGAGCCATTAGGGAAGCAAGTAAATGGAAAGGAATTCCACAGAAAAGAAATTGTTAGAGTTGAAGAGGTGGTTACATTTAACTATTTCAACTATTAGGCCGTTTAAATATATGTGGTCATGGCACAGGGGGAAAAAAGCACATCAGAGACGTTGTCAATAAAATATTTGTAGAAAAGAGAGATGGAAACCCCATCCCATTGGCGAGAAAGTCAGGATCAATTACATTTTACCACTTTTGAAATGAGGAATAACGATAAAGCTTACAGTATTTACATTATTCGGACTATTGTCCTCATTTTTTTTTTGCCATTTGTATGACGTCTAATAATAGATCATTCTATTTGTCTATATTTCTGAGATGAAGTAGTATTTACAGTATTTACATTATTCGAACTAATGTCCTCATCTTTGTTGCCATTTGTACGACGTTTAATAATAGATCATTCTATTTGTTTATATTTTTTAGATGAGGTAGTATTTACAGTATTTACATTATTCGGACTATTGTCCTCATCTTTGTTGCCATTTGTACGACGTTTAATAATAGATCATTCTATTTGTTTATATTTTTTAGATGAGGTAGTATTTACAGTATTTACATTATTCGGACTATTGTCATCTTTGTTGCCATTTGTACGCCGTTTAATAATAGATCATTCTATTTGTCTATATTTCTGAGATGAGGTAGTATTTACAGTATTTACATTATTCGGACTATTGTCCTCATCTTTGTTGCCATTTGTACGACGTTTAATAATAGATCATTCTATTTGTCTCTATTTCTGAGATGAGGTCGTATTTACAGTATTTACATTATTCGGACTATTGTACAAATGGCAACAAAGATGAGGACAATAGTCCGAACAATGTAAATACTGTAAATACTACTTCATCTTAGAAATAGACAGATACTAATCGATAAAGATTCTTGAGAAAACGGCTTGTCTGAATATGGTAAAAGTAAATTACTACGGTATCAAGGTATTAACCTAAAACTAAAATCCCGTCCTTAAATAACATCATTTGATCAAGTCTTTCCTCCGGATGTCATGCATGACACCAACTTCATTCAGAAATATCTAAACTGACGGCTGTATGCAACCGCTTTCTTTTTTTAAAAATAATTTCAAGCGAATGAAGACTGTAGAACTTAGCGAGAACCATTCTTTTTTTTCGGGGGGTGCAGAATCAAAAACAAAGAATATTACCGAAGAACAGAAAATATATCACTTCGGGGTTTTCATCAGCAGCAACAACTTCAAATGGAATTCGAAGACGAAATAATGAAATAACCAACAGACTAGCAAGAAAAAATCAGGAAGAAGTAAAAAATGGAAGGAGCAGTAACAGTGGATTTGAAAAACTATTTGCGTGAAAAATTGCTTTAATGAAAAAAGTCTATGAATCTTAAACGAATGTAACATGGCTGTTCGTTCTGTGAATGCCGAATGTTTCCTCATAAGGAAACGGGTAATATTTTCATTACCATTAAAAAGGAGTTTTCTTCCATTTCATGATAATTGAGTTGAATATAAAAAGTGGCTTTTTTCTTTTGCGAGTTCCTTTCTCTTCCGGAGTGAAATCAGCTTTTGGTCTTTATGTAAGTCGCATTGTTGTGTATAAATACACACTTCACTTTGAAACTGCGAGACTGGGACTTGTACCATTCAAAGTGAGTCTTGTTCATGGAATTAGCACTGTTCAGTTTAACTTTTTCATCGACTTTGAATGGTTCAATAATGGTTTAGTTGACAATCCTATCCCATATTATCACACCACCGCCTTCTTGAAATCTTCTTTTAACCACAAACATAGCTGGATCGTATAGAATCTTCCTTTTAAACCTCTCCCCATCATTCCGGTCCATCGAGTGTCATCCGAGATTTGTCTGCGAAAATTGTATTAGAGAAATTTTAACACTTTAAAATATTTTCTTTGTTTATAGGAGTTCGCTTAGGGGATTTCTTGACAGATCCCAATTTGCGCAGTACTCTGCACCTTTCTTCCTTCTGGACTCCTTCAATTCCAACTTGTTCAAAGATTTTGGCATTGATCAAAAATGGTCCTTTTGCTATAATTAGCTTTAGTTTATGTGACCCTCGTAGAGACAAATTCTGAAAGCCTTGTCCTTGTTTCGAGCTCTCAACTTAGTTATATTTTCAACAGCCATCTTTATCGTTCGATTATCTCCGTGAAGCTCATTTGATATCTCCAATATGGACATCCACTCATTCAACTTCAGTTTTTATATTAAATACAATAACTTGAATAAAAATTGTGAAAAACTGACCCCAAATTTAACTCAAGTTTGTTTGACGTCTAAATTAAGCGTTTAAAATTTGATAAAATTTTTCAAAGTAAACTACAGTTGCTTAAATTTATGTGATTTGCGTAATAACTTTCGTCAGACTATATATATATATATATATATACCGCATACAATGCGCCAAATGCGATGCATTCTATGTCGGCAGCACTACAAGACGTCTTCACATTAGAATAAAAGAACATTTACACACGCAAGCTTCGTCATTCCAAAAACATTTTAAAAAATGCAAAAAATAAGGACAAAACCATAACCGTTAATATCTTGGCTAAGGAACGCAACATAGGTAACCTACGCATTAAAGAGTCCCTAATAATATCTAAATTACAGCCGCCAATTAATAGTCGCCAAGAATTAAACCTGGATTACATAACAGTATAGACGACACCAAGACGCACACAACATGCACTTAACACAACAACAATGGTCACACACACACACGCAATCAGTAACAATAACCGCACACACACTTCTTCCTCCCTTATAACAAACCGCTAACCAGGCTAAAGCACACACACACACACACACACACACACACACACACACACACACACACACACACACACACACAGATAAATTAAATAAGGTAGATTTAATTACAATACTACACATAGCAAAAAAATAGTTACAATAACCCCGCTGACACATTTTCTCCACCCACCCGGGCTGTAGTAGCAGAGGTCCCCATAACAAACCACGTACCAGGACAGAACACACACACACACACACACACACACACACACACACACACACACACACACACACACACACACACACACACACACACGGACAGCAGCAGTGGATAAAGCCAGCCATTCATAGATGGGCAGCTAAAAAGCACGATCATTTTAAGGATTTCTCTGCCATTCTGATGATGAGATTATAGTCTCGAAATATCAATATAATAATAAACAGGTCATACAAACACCTCCCGACATTCCTTTACTTCATTCAACGCATTGTGACAGCCTTCAAGACATAACATTTATATATATATATATATATATAATAATTAATATTATCGTTGTTATACCATACTGCAACTTAATAGCTGTAAAGTTTCGGTGTTTAAGGCAGGCAGTAAAATGAGGTTAAGTTACATGGTTTTATATATATATATATATATATATATATATATATATATATATATATATGAAAACTTTTAAAAATTAAGCTAAAAACAAAGGCGGTCATAAAATGAGATGAAGTTGGGTAGGGGGTTATTATATTTTAAAAGAATTGTCTGTGTGAGCTCATAAACAAAATGTATCAATGTTTTGCCAAAGAAGACGAAACATGTCAAAAGTTTAAACGAGAAAGGAATAAGAGGGTAGCATAGAATATAAAAAGCAAATAGTTGGAAAAAATAAAAATATGAAGGAAATATATATATATATATATATATATATATATATATATATATATTAGTGCTAATTTATATATATATATATATATATATATATATATATATATATATTAGTGCCAATATATATATATATAATGTTAAATTGTAATGATACTTAGTGCCAATATATATAGTGTTAAATTGTAATGATTTTTAGTGCCCAGGGGTAGAGTCGCCGACTGACGCCAAATCAGTTGGGTTTCGAGCCTGGGTTGTGGAGCAATCGGAGTCTAACCGTACTGATGAGCTGTGATACAGCGAAACAGATCTGTCTGCGGATGACAATAATATATATATTGGCACTAAAAATCATTACAATTTAACACTATATATATATATATATATATATATATATATATTGGCACTAAAAATCATTACAATTTAACACTAGGTCTCCTCCTGGGTTAAGGCTGGCATTGATGCTTTCATCCCTGCCAGGAAATTTCAGCTTAAATCCCATTCGTCTCCTTGGTTCTCTCGTCTCCCTGGCTTTATCGTAGCCACGCGTCGGACCAAAACAGGCGTCTTTTCACCTCAGCTCGTAATAAGTGTAAAAAGATGCTGTTTGCTGCCAGAATGAAGCAGCGCATAGCATCCTCTGAGTTCGGAGCCAAAGACTACTGGTTCCTCTGTAAAAGCGTGCTCAACAAGAGTAAGTCTACAATGCCCCCACTAATCAACGAGCTTGAGGTCCTCACCTCCTCAGCGGACAAGGCTGTATGCTTTGCCCGTAGATTCTCGACCAATTCGTGTCTGGATTCGTCTGGAGTCCAGACACCCGATTTCCCATCTAGAACTGAGGCCCAAATGAATGACGTCCACATCACGTCCTCGCTGATTTCTAGCATAATATCAAAACTTGACCCTCACAAAGCGAGTGGTGGGGATGGAATCCCAATCATAGTCTTGAAGAAATGTGCCCCTGAACTCTCTTCTGTCCTTTCTAAGCTCTACAAACTCTGCCTATCTTCATCCTGCTTTCCTGCCTGTTGGAAGTCTTCTTCTGTGGTTCCAATATTCAAGAACATTGGTGAACCCTCGGACCCCGCAAATTACCGTTCTATCAGCCTTCTTCCGATCTTCGGCAAAGTGTTCGAAGCCATTATCAATGCCGAGGTCGTTCAGCATCTCACGGAGCGGTAGAGGAAGAAGAGATAGTGAGTAACGGAAGCACATGAAAGCCTGGTCCAGGGATTCGAGAGATGTTACTCTAGCTAGGTGGAGGTGTTCACTGACATATACACCAAGCCCATGCATATGGACGTTGGAGTCCTTCCTGAAGAGGGGAAGGTAACCAGGAACATAGAACTCAGAGGAGGGGATAGACGGGTCAAGGTTAGTTTCACATCAATTCTTCCAAAACGAAGCTGCTGACAATTAACCACCACAGACGACTGCACCTCCCTCCCATTAGCATGGAACAGGCATGCCTCCCAGAGAGTAAAACACTACGCCTGCTTGGCCTGATACTCTCAGCGGACCTCAAGTGGAATGACTACGTCGAATCCATTGCTAAATCCGCTGCCATGAAAGTTGGCTCTCTGTGTAGGGCCCGGAAATTCTTTCCGCCTGAATCTATCCTGCACTTATATAAATCTACCATCCGCCCGCGTTTTGAATACTGTTGCCATATCTGGTCGGGTGCCCCTGCTATTCTCCTCGGGCTTCTTGACAAAATACAGCGAAGAATCTGTAATGTGATTGATACCGACTTAGCCGACCGCCTGCAGTCACTCTCTCACCGGCGTGACGTGGCTTCCCTGTGCCTCTTTTATAAATACTTTCATGGCTTCTGCTCTGATGAATTTAAATCACTGGTCCCACTCTTTAACAGTGAAACCGATGAAATGTAACCACAATTTCTACTCCAACAGCTTCTTTTCTCGCACTTCCCGCCTGTGGAATTCCCTTCCGCATGCTTGCTTCCCCGACGGCTATAACCTCCAAGAGCTTAAATGTAAGGTTAATAGACACACCCTAACACACTAACCCTCCCATTCTCTCCAACTCTCCCCCTATGTACATCCTAACTCGTCTATCGCCCTGTGTAACCCCCTGCGCTATAGTGGCAGTGGAATGCCTTGATTGGGGAGACATGATTTAAAAAAACAAAAAAACAAAACACCATATATATGTATTGGGATTTAAAATCATTACAATTTAACACTATATATATATATATATATATATATATATATATATATATATATTGTGTTAAATTGTAATGATTTTTAGTGCCTATATATGTATATATATATATATATATATATTGCCACTAAAATCATTACAATTTAACACTATATATATATACATATATATATATTGTGTTAAGTTGTAATGATTTTTAGTGCCTATATATGTATATATATATATATATATATATATTGTGTTAAGTTGTAATGATTTTTAGTGCCTATATATATATATATATATATATATATATATATATATATATTGTGTTAAGTTGTAATGATTTTTAGTGCCTTATATATATATATATATATATATATATATATATATATATATATTGTGTTAAGTTGTAATGGTTTTTAGTGCCTATATATATATATATATATATATATATATATATATATTGTGTTAAGTTGTAATGATTTTTAGTGCCTATATATGTATATATATATATATATATATATATATTGTGTTAAGTTGTAATGGTTTTTAGTGCCTATATATATATATATATATATATATATATATATATATATATTGCCACTAAAATCATTACAGTTTAACACTATATATATATATATATATATATATATATATATATTGTGTTAAGTTGTAATGATTTTTAGTGCCTATATATATATATATATATATATATATATATATATTGCCACTAAAATCATTACAGTTTAACACTATATATATATATATACATATATATATATATATATTGTGTTAAGTTGTAATGATTTTTAGTGCCTATATATATATATATATATATATATATATTGCCACTAAAATCATTACAGTTTAACACTATATATATATATATACATATATATATATATATTGTGTTAAGTTGTAATGATTTTTAGTGCCTATATATATATATATATATATATATATATATATATATATATATATATTCCACTAAAATCATTACAGTTTAACACTATATATATATATATACATATATATATATATATATTGTGTTAAGTTGTAATGATTTTTAGTGCCTATATATATATATATATATATATATATATATATATATATATTGCCACTAAAATCATTACAGTTTAACACTATATATATATATATATACATATATATATATATATATTGTGTTAAGTTGTAATGATTTTTAGTGCCTATATATATATATATATATTTATTTAGTGCCAAAATTGTTGCTTTTTCAGTAGTTTACTGTTAGATTTTTTTTCTTCTGGAGTAAACGAGTTTTGTTTAACGGCAAATCAAAACCTCCGTGGGTTATTTAATGCCAAACAAAGGTGGGGCTTTAGGTTTTTATTTTTAATTTTCGATTATAGTGAGACGGTTGATTTAATCAAATTTTTTTGTTTTTATTCTTTTTTATTTTGGAAAATTGAAAATATCTTCTAGTTTGTGTTCGAAAATGTTTTTCTGGGAATAATTTTTTCCTTCAAAAATGTGTTTTAGTAATAATTTTTCCATCAAAAATGTATATTTTTCTATAAAAGTGTATTTTCATAATCTTTCGACCCCAGTTTGGGGGTTAACTATTTGCCCATAGCTGAGACCCTAACAGGTACTACCACTCCGGGTCAGGTTGAACCTGAGAAGAACAGCAATTAAGAGGTGGTTCCATGCTCCTCATAACCTAACAATCAGAGGCATTGCTGCTGGATGCAGTTTACCGTCATGCCCAGGACCGTTTTCTTCTGGATATCACGTTAGAGATAAAGTGTTAATAGAATCAATGTGGAGAAATTTGTCCCTCAGCTCAGCAATGTTATTTCAGTCAAGCCGATTTCGAAGTTTTGTGAAGGAATTATTGTGACGTCTTCATTTTTCAGCGTCATTTTTCTATTTCTTATAAGAAATTATATAATTTCATATTATATAACAATAACTTTTTCAAGAAATGAATAAGAGAGAAAAGCGTTTAGCATTTTGTTGATTTTACTATCAGCTTCTTAAACCGCCTATGAATCGTGTCAACTGATTTCACCAGGAACACTTGTGGTTTGTTTGACAGACATCACTTATTGTAATCGGCGTTCATTTCCTTCTTGGTTTCCTGTAGTATACTATCTCCTTTAACCAATGACAGGCTGTTAAGTCAGGACTCCTGGCTGGTCACTATTTACATAAAATAAGGAATTAATTTTCAATCACCCAATATTAATAATAAATATACATTTTCTCATCGGTAGCGCAACTCTGAGTTTCATGGACAACGGAATCTTCAGGTGAAGGTATACCGTTGTATAATCTCAATTTCGATATATATATATATATATATATATATATATATATATATCGAAATTGAGAATTTTCCATTTGACCTTAGGTGTTTTATTTTCGTTTTTTAATTTCCAAAAGTGTTTGGAAATATATATATATATATATATATTCGTTTTTTAATTTCCAAAAGTGTTTGGAAATATATATATATATATATATATATATATATATATATATATATATATTTCCAAACACTTTTGGAAATTAAAAAACGAAAATAAAACACCTAAGGTCAAATGGAAAATTCTCAAAAAAGCAAGAACAGCAAAATCTATAAAAGTACCATGCTTTCTTTGCCTTCAAGAAAAAATAGAGATCCTTAAATATATAAATAGTAACAAGCTCTTAAATCAGAGACACGAAACCACAGTAAACTGCAAGCACATTAGGGACTTAATCCTACAGTCATGCTAAGAATTACAAAGAGTTCGATTGATATCCTCATTATAAAAGATAAAAAAAATGCTATAGAAAAAATCAATCCAATAAATCCTTAACGCAAGGTCTATCACTAAAGCCTACATCAATAACCTTACTTAACACAATAACCTTACTTAAATACAAAAATATTCCTTACTAGAAAAATCAAAATTAAATAAATGGCTCCCAAACTTGAAAAAGAATCAAAATTCATATATTCAAAATCAAGATTAAATATACTACTTCAGAATAATTATATCATACACAAAAATAAACTGTAAGCACACGTAAGATCTAACCCTACAATCACCCCCAAAAAATACTGGGAATTTGAATAAATATTTTTATTATTATAAAAGATAAAAAATGCTACAGAAAAATCGATGTAATAAATTCTTAAAATAAGATCTAATGCCCGCAAAAATATCTAAATAAATAAAATATATAAAAAATTAAAAGAAATAAATAAAATTCTAAACGATAATTTATAGAAAAAAGAAGATAAAAAAAAAATTAAAAGAAAAAACCGAGTCTCTAAACTTAAAATTAAGATGAAACATACAACTTTATACAAAAAACTGATAAAACGCTAATTCGCATTGACTTCCCAAAAAATACAAATTTAGATTTCTTGAAATAACTTCACCTAAATACAATTATACTCCAAACTTGAACAAAAGGAAAAAGAAGAAAAAAGAGGAAAAGAAGAAGAGAAAGAAAAAGAAGGAAGAAAGAGGAGAAGAGGGGTATATATATATATATATATATATATATATATTACCAAAAAAAATCTAAATTGGAAAGAAAAAACACCCCACCCCTATCACGTCTATGAAAACCTAGACACAGGATCAAATAAATACATGAATTAGGTCCACTAACAACAGACATCAACCAATTAAATGATAGCCAACCATAAAAATGACCACTCAACAGCGGCCTCTTAGAAATCCTAACCAAATGATATACCCAACTGATAAAAAGATAAAACATACATTCCAACCGATAATACCATTAATCAACAATTTCACACTTACACACCAAATTCTTCAAAAGTCTAACGATCAAAACGAGACATTCACTTAATTACCAATAACCCCAACCAACCCCCACTACAACAACGAACCAAATATAAACAGAGGATGATTCTAAACCTTTATTTCCCCTGAAGAAGTGTTTAAATTCAAACACTGAAACAAACATATGATTGTACGGAAGAGGATATATATAGAAGAAATTATGTACATGTTCTAAAACATAATTTATAATATATATATATATATATATATATATATATATATATATATATATATATATATCGGTGATAATTTATTTCGTGAATATTAAAAATATTCAACTCATCAGACAGAAACCTTTTGCAAAAATGAATGAGTTTAATTTATCCAGAGAAAAGGAATAGTGGGGGAATGATGAGTTGAATATTTTTAATATTCACGAAATAAATTATCACCGATGGATTTATAAGTTTGTACAATTTATTTTCATTACAATACTCTGTTAATTTCTAAAATAGAGTTCTCATCGGATTAAAATCCTCCGTGGAATTAAACTTACCATTTAGCAAGGATGCTGCTTATATATATATATATATAAAAATTAAATAACATACTCAACGACGAATTAGGTAAAAATAAAAATGAAAATAATAATAAAGCCAAAGATAGAATAAGTTAGTTGTTCCTTTTTTTTTATAATTCCCCCCTTTGTATCAGAATAATAAACTTTACAGCAAATTGATAGATGGGGCGAAAAAATAGCAGTTCGGGGTTTCCTTTTGGAAAAAATCTTTTCTTTAACAAATAGAATAAAGGGAAAGGGATTTGTACTACCAAGAAGAGATATCACATCAAATGTAATAAAACTGAAGGGAAAATGATAAGATCAGATAAATGCGAAGGAAAGCAGACAAGAGAGAAATAGGGTCAAGGAAAAAGAAAAAAAAGAGGAGGAAAAATGTTGGTTAGCACAGAAATTCCTCGGGGTCAAACCCCTAAGTGAATCTCCATTCTGATTAGCCAAACACACACGCACAAAAAAACAAAAAACAAAAAAAAAAACAAAAAAACACCCACATACATTCACAGTAAACCGAAAGTATTTGTCATTGAAATGTAAATCGTCTGCATAACCACACTAGCATTGCCTGATGATGAGAATTAATCTCGAAACATAGAAATTTCCATGTCGCAATGTAAAATTGACATAACCATATAATTATATTATATTATATTAAGCTCCATAATACTCATTATATTGAGCACTGTTTATAATAAAATAAATGCCAGAGCACTCAAAATATAAAAAAACCTTGAGTCCTCTTCACTTGGAATTATTTCGCTCCCATACAGGTAGAGCACTGTACACGTTTGTTTTATTTTCAAGTTTTTCGGGAAAAAACAAAAAAAAACAAAAATGGAGAAAACAGATTTCGGAATCTCATTGAAAAATATGCCCAACACAAACAAAGGGGAATATTTCATGAAACTATTGAATAAAACAGAGGATTTAATCCGGCGGATGCGATAGAAGACGCATTTCTTCTTACACAAAGAAGAAAAACCAAATGAACACGATATATATGAGTTTAAAAGCCAAAAAACAGCTCCAAGTATTGAAAAGTTATGCGCCTTCGAAAATGACTTACTGGATATAATAAGTAGCACAACATTTCAAAAAAGAAAAAACGATTTCCAAAAACATCTTGGACAAGTAGTGAATGATATAAAAACATCTGACAAAGTGTCAATGAAAGCAGATAAAACGACTAATTTTTATAAAATAACGCCGGAAAAATACAACATGTTAATCATGAAAAACCTAACAAAGAACTATAAAAAAGTTGATAAGAATAAAGTGGACTTAGTAGATAAGATTAATACAGATAGCAAAAGAATCACGGATAGATTAAAAATTAGCGACGAGTAGCAAAACTTAACACAAGGGAGTGCTACATAACAGGAAAGGACCATAAAGAAAGTTTTAATATGAATCCCACCACTAGGATGGTAAATCCAACCAGACCAGAAATAGGAAAAATTAGCAAGAACATTTTAGAAAGAATCAACGAACAAATCAAAGATTCGCTGGAATTGAAATTATGGAAAGACACCACGGACGTAACAGGGTGGTTCTATAATATAAAAGAAAAGAGTAATTGCTCTTTCATCCAATTTGATATCGAAGAATACTATCCATCGATATCAAAGAAACTATTTGTTACGGCTCTGGAATTCGCCACTCTTTACTCGGATATGACGGAGGAGGAGAAAACAATAATAATGAGTGTCAAGACATCTGTGCTCATCCACAAAGAAGAACAGTGGAAAAAAATCAATTCCAACGAGAACAATTTTGATATTACGATGGGTTCGATGGATTCTGCAGAATCTTCAAATCTGGTAGGACTATTAATATTATATAATCTCACAGCCTATAAGGAACTGAACACTAAAGACATTGGACTTTATGGAGATGACGGACTTATAGTAATAAGAAATAACACGAATTTCAAAATAGACAGGGTTAGAAAAATGATACACAAGGAAATTAAAAATCTAAATTTAAAAGTAACAGTTAAAGCTAAAATAAAAAAAGTAGATTTCCTCGATGTAACTTTGGATCTAGAGAAAAATATACACCAACCATACAAAAAACCAAACAAAAACCCTTTATACATCCACCCAAAATCTAACCACCCTCCTTCTATCATCAAGCATATACCCTCATCAATAGAATACAGAATTAGTAGGAACTCAGCTAATGAGGAAGTGTTCAATAAACATAGCGATTTTTATAAAACTGCATTGAAAAATAGTGGATACATAAACCCAAATATTAAATATGTAAACAAGAAAAGCAACCCTCGAAGGAAAAATAGGAATAGGAAAATCATCTGGTACACACCCCTTTACAACCAGATGGCTAATGGCAGGTTGGGAAGAAAATTCCTCGAGTTAATTAGTAAACACTTCCCGGAGAAAAATCCACTTAGTAAGATCTTTAATAAAAATACTATAAATTAAGTTACAGCTGTATGAATAATCTAGAAAAAATTATAAAAAACCACAATAATAATATTTTTTAAAAATTCAACAAAACCAGTAAAAATAACCAGACAACAGAAAATAACAATTTAGACGAGAAAAAATGTAATTGTCAAAACCCCATAAATTGTCCGCTAGAAAATAGGTGTTTGACGAAATCGATAATCTATCAATGCGAAATATGGACGAAGGAAAACCCAAACAATATAAAAGTCTATATAGGGACGACTAAAAACACTCTAAAGCAGAGAATTTACCAGCATACCTCTTCATTTAATAATAGCAAATACAGAAACAGAACATCCCTATCGAGATATCATTGGTACCTAAAGGAAACAAAAAAAGAAAAAAAGAAAAAAGAAAAACTCCCAAAATAAAGTGGAAAATCCTAAAAGAGGCGAAAAACATGTAAGTCCTCAAATGAACCATGTTCATTATGCTTATATGAAAAACTATTTATTATTAGATCCCTTAAAAAATAAAAATTTATTAAATAAACGTAACGAAATTAATGTCATATGTAGACATTGTAAATTATTCACATTAGAAAATGGATAAAACCTCAATTAAATAACATGCTCACCGACAAATTAGGTAAAAATAAAAATGAAAATAATAATAAAACCAAAGACAGAATAAGTTAGTTGTTCCTTTGTTTCAATAATTCCACCCCCCCTTTGTATCAGAATAATAAACTTTACAGCAAATTGATAGATGGAGCGTAAAAATAGCAGTTCGGGGTTTCCTTTTGGAAAAAATCTTTTCTTTAACAAATAGACTAAAGGCAAGGGGATTGGTACTACCAAAAAGAAATATCACATCAAATGTAATAAAACTGAAGGGAAAATGATAAGATCAGATAAATGCGAAGGAAAGCAGACAAGAGAGAAATAGGGTCAAGGAAAAAGAAAAAAAAAGGAGGAAAAAAGTTGGTTAGCACAGAAATTCCTCGAGGTCAAACCCCTAAGTGAATCTCCATTCTGATTAGCCAAACACACACGCACAAAACAAAACACCCACATACATTCACAGTAAGCCGAAAGTATTTGTCATTTAAATGTAAATCATCTGCACAACAACACCAGCATTGCCTGATGATGAGAATTAATCTCGAAACATAGAAATTTCCATGTCGCAATGAAAAATTGACATAACCATATAATTATATTATATTATATTAAGCTCTATAATACTCATTATATTGAGCACTGTTTATAATAAAATAAATGCCAGAGCACTCAAAATATAAAAAAACCTTGAGTCCTCTTCACTTGGAATTATATATATATATATATATATATATATATATATATATTTGGGATCAACCAAAGACATCTTTAAGACCAGGTGGTTAAATCACAAGTCTACATTTAAAATAGAAAACTTAAAAATTGGCTAGCCACGTATTGAAATTGAAATTAAAATATGGGAAAGACCCAGACATAACGTGGAGTATAGTGAAAACAGCCAAGCCTTACAACGATGGAAAAAATTAGTGGTTATGCTATTTCCAAACAAAAATGAATTATTAAATGAAAGAACATAAATTATGATTAAGTGTAATCATAGCTAAAAAATACCTTTTAGATTAATACAACCATGAATGAAAACGTCATAATTTCTTGTAATTTTAAAAATTGAGCGTTCAAAAGAATTTACCATTACGTGAGCGTTCTTAAAAAAACAAACAAACAAAAAAAAAACGGTAAACGGTAAAACCAGTTATTGCAAATCACCTGAAGACACCACTGATGGTGTAATAGACGAGTTATTACATGACTCGTGTAATAACTCGTTTACAAAGAGACATCCTCCATAATCGACGCATAGCAATTTTTTATGTAAGCATAAGATAATATCTTTGGATGTCTTTATATTAAAGTCCCTATAACCACTCTGAAGATGGCTCATGTGAGCCGAAGCTTATAACCAGTATAATAAAAAATATTCAAATGTTGGAGAATTTTTGTCTTTATTTTCACCTGAAATTAAAGCCAAAATACGATGTTTAGAGCTGCTCATGATTAAACATAATAGACATTCGTTTTCTGTTATATTTAACAATATATGTTTAGAAAATTATCTGCTGCTTTGATACAGTAAATTTGAGCTGTATATATATATATATGACAGTTTCTTTAGTCTT
Source organism: Ascarosepion bandense (assembly GCA_037127315.1). Lineage (NCBI taxonomy): Eukaryota > Metazoa > Mollusca > Cephalopoda > Sepiida > Sepiidae > Ascarosepion > Ascarosepion bandense. The sequence continues at coordinate 109,397 of JBBBDQ010030496.1, forward strand.
ATGCTATATTAAGAATTGTATGTGGCAATGTAATCTATGTAAATATGTAGTTTGAATATATTTTCTGGAATGACGACAATCATTGTCGCTTGAAAGTAATTTGAAACAGTTTACGAATTTATTTGAAAGAGACAACCAGACAAAATAGAAATAAACTTTTGATATAATTCTAGATTTCAATGTTGATTCGTTCGCTTTGAATTCAGGAACGAATGTGGAGGAAAAACCGCCATCCACTTGGTTTTTGCGTTGGAGTTGATCTGAACCGGAATTTCGATGCATCATGGAACAGTGGTAAGTTGAAATGTTTTCTTTTTATTCTTTCTTGTATTTTTACGGTTCGAGAAAAGATTACTGAATATTCTCTGTGCTGAACAGACTCGTCTTGAAACTGCATTTAAATATACTAGCTCGTTAATCATTATTCTATAGGAAACGCCTCTTCGGCTATTAAACTTACCATAGCCTCTGTCATAGTGTCACACGAACGAGGTGCTCAGTGAAACATTTGTGGCAGAATGCAGAACTTGCTCGATAAGCGCACCCACCCGCGAAGTTAGTTCGCATCCTTAATCTGCAGGATTTTATAAATAATAGTCAGGAGAATCGATAGAGAAATCAATACAATTCTTCAGAGAGATATTGTGGCGATATACGATGATACTAGAGGGGTGGTGGTAGATGAGGAGCAATCTTTTAATTGGGCATGACAGCACAAAGCGCTTGTGGTCGATACCGGGGTCGATTTTGGTTTGGGACCAGTGATCGTTGGCAGCTGTGTTTCATGACTTTTCCTAAGCAAGCTGGCAGACCAATATATATATATATATATATATATATATATATATATATATATATATATATAGTGTATCGAAGCAGCAAATAATTTTCTAAACATATACTGTTAAACATAAGAGACAATGAATGTCTATTATGTTTAATCATGAGCCGTTCTAAACATCGTATTTTGGTTTTAATTTCAGGTGAAAATAAAGACAACAATTCTTCAATATTCGGATAATTTTTTTTTATTAAGTTGGTTATAAGCTTTCGGCTCACATGTGCCATCTTCAGAGAGGTTACAAGGACGTTGACATAAAAATATCCACCATCATAAACGATTTTATCTTGTGTTGACATAAAGCTTTGCTAAGCAAACACAAGATAAAATCTTCTTTGATGGCGGATGTTTTTATGTTAACGTCCTTGTAACCTCTCTGAAGATGGGTCATGTGAACTGAAAGCTTATAACCAACTTAATAAAAAAATATTCAAATGTTGGAGAATTTTTGTCTTTATTTTCACCTGAAATTAATGCCAAAATACGATGTTTAGAACGGCTCATGATTAAACATAATAGACATTTATTGTCTCTTATATTTAACAGGATATGCTTAGAAAAAAATATAGTCATCCGCAGATATATATATATCCGAGTGAATAAGGAACGAAGAAAACATTTTTTACAACGTTCAAAACATTAATTTAAAACTGTGCTCGATATATAATATAGAGCTGTGAATATTTAATATAAATTATATTTTAGAACATGCTCAAATTTTTTATATATCCACTCCAAATTGTCCATTTTGTTTCGACATTGAAATAACAATGTCTGATCATGTGGTGGTCCATTCCTTTCCACACCACTTGATGAGACATTGTAATTTCAATGTCGAAACAAAATGTACACTTTGTAGTGGACAAAAAAAAATGTACATGTTCTAAAATATAATATAATATAATATAATATAATATATATATATATATTATATTATCAGTACTTTGATGATTGATCAAAGATTTATTGATCAAAGATTTATTGATCAAATATTTATTCAGCCGTTTATATGTCATTGTGTTCTACTGGCTTTTGTGATCTTTGAGGCAGTTTCATGATACTCTCCTGTCTGAACATTGCATCATTCAGGGTGATGAACCAGGTTAAGTGTTTTTACAGGCTTCTCGATAACTGAATTGTTTCCCCGTTAACAGAATTTAGTGGGGATTGAAGAGCGCTTATCAGTTCTGACGACATCGTTTTCAGTTGACCAATTCCAAACCCATTTTCATCAATTAACCGGTTCAACTGGAATCAGTCGGTAAGTCAATCAGTCAGTTAAGTGCCTTAACTGACTGATTGACGCTTGGGTGATCATGTCTGTTTCGAGCCATGACTAACTGGGCGGAAGATGTTCCCGCAGTAGGTTGCCATTACTTTCTGCAGTAGTCTAGTTGCCAACCAAATTTACAAAACAAAATCTGTCCTGCTATTTAACCCATAGCTGGAGGGAGAAGTAACAGGTTAATACTTTTCATAAGGGTATTGGAGCGTAAGTGAATGCAACGAATTGAACAGGAATTCGGCTCTTTGATTTCTCATTGCGAGCCGATATTCAATGCACCACAACGCACATCCAGAACAGTGCTTGAATTCAGTGCCTGCTGTGACAGGAAGTGTTACTTATATACAATGGTCTTCGAATCCCACCAGATTGAGAGCATCAACTTGTCTTGGTTTTTTTAAAATGGCATATTTGTTTTTTTTTCTCCTGGGCTGTTTTAGCTCCACATTGCTGTAATCAACCAATTTCGCATCGTCTGCGATCATTCTTAAAAAAAAAAAAACAAAAAAAAAAACACTCGTCTTTTTACGTCTTGAACGGAGAACCGCTAATGGAAAAGCTTTCCATTACTATCTTCCGTTAAATCAAGAGGCACCCAAACATCTTAAACGTATCCTAGTGATTTCAGATACCCGACAATACCCGACATATAAAATAGGTGGAGCAGCTCTGCGTCCTTCCGTGTTGTGTGATTATTCCTAAGCAGTGTTTCAATTTCGTCATAATCAACGACTGCAGGCCTACCGGAACATTCTCCGTCGTCCAGATTCTGAACCTAACCACCAATTTACGAACATTACCTTCATCTACAGTAGCGTCTCCATAAACGACGAATATCTTTTAGCGTTTTGTGCTGCTTTCCTTCCTAAAATAGCATTAAATTACGAAAATAACATTTTCCTCCATTTTAGATTTTCACATATAATATTTAAGAGCTACAATTCACACAAGAATCGCTTCGAAAGACACGTTTAAAATGTCACCTTTCAGAAGTGGACTTCTGCCGCAACATTTTAATTTATTCATAACTAGAGCTCTGTCTGACACATTTCATGGAGCACTTCCCGGGGTAGACGTTATTGATATTTGATACTAATTCTCTAGCAACAGAAGCTCTCTTAATTTTCTTATTGTTGTAGAGTAGTTTTCGCCCTGAAGGTTATAATCGTGCTATGTCAGTTGCTAATCGATTTAACGTACCCAAAATGTTAGGAGCTTGGTAATCTTCCACTGAAAACTGACTCCTTAGTATTCGGCTAACTACCGACTAATATCAACTGCCTTAGTCCAACTATGTCCAAACTGAAACTAACTAGTAGTTCTACTGAACACCAATGGAACTCAAAGAACTCTCTAGAACTTCTAAGAACTTCCTGTTAAATCTTATTAATATAGCAATATATTACTTAGGTCATATCACATTGAATACACCGGTTCTCGTTCGATCACCGAAGTTAAGCAACGATGAACCTGATCAGTACTTAGATGGGTGACCGTATGAGAATACCAGGTGCTGTAAGGTTTATTGATGGGTGTGCGTTGTGGTGCTCTTCGGCTCGGAAGAGAAATCGGTGAGCCAAGTTCGAATTCCAGTTGAATGCCCTGTATTCACTTACGCGCTAATACCCTCGGGAAAGGTATTAATCCATCCCTTCCCCCCGTTATGGGTTAAATAACAGGACAGGTTGGTTGGCAAACAGTCTACCACAGCAGGTATTGGCAACCTGTTGCGGGATAATTAAAATGCCTGAGGTCTATACAGGGTAGGACTTGGGACCCTGCTCTTAAAACAAATCCGAATGAATCTTTTTCCATCACTTGGAAGGAAGCCGGCTCAACCCGACTAGGGTGAATGCCAATATAGGAGGGAGAGTTTATTATCTAAGGAATAAGTGTTTCACCATAACACTTCTTACCAAATAGCATCAGATATATTTGCAATGTTTCATAGTGGATTCATAGCATTTAAAAATAGTAGATTTATTATTAACCCTCTAGGGCCATTCGTATCATATTTGATACAGTATTTCCCTATAAGGAAACATTTGGTATTTCCCTATAAGGAAACATTTGGTATTCATTGACTGAGCAGTCAGTACTGCTTTCATTTGAAATTTATAAAATATTTCTCTTAAAAAATTTTTCAGGAAAATATTTCTTTCAAGGCTTGTTTTCATACTGTATCAAATATGATACGAATGGCCCTAGAGGGTTAATAATATAATATGATTAAGGCTTCTACTTGTCATAAAGTGGGGGATCAGTTCTATATTGTTATGAAGTAATAAACAGATCCCCCACTAATTACTACTTAACCCTCTAGGGCCATTCGTATCAAATATGATACGAATGGCCCTAGAGGGTTAAGAATACATTCGTCAGAATTTAGTAATTTTGGTGTCGTGTTTAATAATTTCAAAGAGAAAAAAGGCACTTGTTTCATTGTATTTTTTTAATTTACAGGATTCCATGACAAACCGTGTAAGAATGATTATAAGGGTCCAGTGGTGAATTCGGAGCCGGAAACCCAGGCAATCATTAATCTCGTCTCTTCTACCAGTAATCACACCATGATAGCGTACTTATCTGTTCACACTTATTCGCAATTCATTATTACACCTTATGGATTCACGAAAAAGGCACCAGCAGATGGACTCTTATTGGTAGGAAACTGAGGATTTTCAAAAAAAAAAATTCTTTTATTGGTAAGAGGTTAAATATTCCATGTTTATAGAAAGCTGAGTATTTCTTATCATATTCGGATGTGCGTTACAATGTAACAGATACCGGCTCAGCATGAGAATTTAGAGAGCCGAGTTCGAATCCCGGTTGAATTGGTTGCATTCACTTACACGCGAATACTCTTAGGAAAGGTGTGAATGCATCTCTTCTCCATCCAGCTATGGGTTAAATAACAGGGCAGATTGGGTTCTTTAGCCTTGGTTAGCGACTAGTCTACTGCAGAAATAAATTGCCGCTGACTGCGGAAAAATCTTTCTAGTCAGTCATGTCTCTTTCGAGACATGATCGCCCAAGCGTTTATTACGTATGGCACTTAACTGACTGACTGAAGTATTTCTTATCAGTCATGTATGTATATAAATATCTATATATATAGAAGACAATCTGTGACTCTGTGTGTGACTGTTCCCTAAGCACGCCTACATTTTTTAAGCTACCCCACTAAAACTTTCTAGGGGCACATATCTACAGGGAAGCCAGGTCGACACATACTTTTTGGGTTAAAGTTCAGCAATTTTCTCTTTCGCACTTTTGGCCAATGGAGCCGATTGTTTACATTTGCTCCGAAAAGATGGTTGCAAAATTACGTCACAGAAATCAAATCACACGTGTCAAATGCGACTAAAATATTTTTTATTAAAAAAGTGAGCATTTATATTTAATTTTTATTCCGAGGTTTTAAAAATTCATTTAGTCAACAAAAAAAATGTGAATATTTTCTCCCGTAATTTTGAAACAAAAGCAATATTAAAAAAAATGTTTTTTGAAACAAAAACAAAATATGTAAAAAAAAAAAGTGCCAATGGTTAATTTAAGTCTTTTTTTTAGATTTAATATTTCATACTTCAGAAAATAAAATAATAAAAAATAAAGCTTTTTTTTTCGCTAAATATTTCATGCAGGAAATCAACTGTTTGTAATTCGTGTGGCATTAATGTCACTTTTTCCTGTAAAATTAAATCTCTACATTTTCAAATATTCTTGAAAATTTCTGAACTGAGAGCATAATAGATTTTATATTTATAATTTCAGTAAAACAAAATAAATAATTTTCATTTTCATGTTAAATTCATTTAGTCAACAAAAAATGTAAATATTTTCCCCCTTAATTTTGAAACAAAAGCAAATGTTGTTTACAATGTCACACAGAACATCAAATCACGTTTACGCAAAAAAAAAAAAGAAAATAGATTTTTTAATGGAATTTTCAAACAATTTTGAAACAACAATTTTTTTATATTATTATTTTTTTATATAACTGAGTTTTAAAAGATTTTATCTCTTTAATATATTTTATTTAAAAATTTGATGTTTGTGTGAGTATTATTGTAACCAAAACTCTACTGGCCAAACTCCTTATACATACGTTACTGAGATTGCTAAACTGGGTTCAGTTTGACTATCTACATTTAAAACAGGTAAACTTCTATCTTATTTATTAGTAACTCCACTTCCAGCAAATGTTTTCTATTCATTTCCAGATCAAAGAAGCCCCACCCCCTTAGAAGGAGACAAAAGTAAGACCGGCACTAAAACTACACTTTATACCCCGTTCGAATACTACAGCAACATGAATTCAATGTATTCTTCTTAATGCTGAAAATGGTTACGAACAGCCTCAGCTCTCCTTTCCAACTTTCAATAAATGATTTCCATCGACTCCTCTCACTGGCATCTTCTACTACTACTAAAATGTTCTGAGTTGCACAGGCAATGCCGGGCTATGATGCTAGTATTTTATATTGAGCATTAAGTTAATGTTTTGAACGTTGCAAATATTTTCTTCGTTACTTATTCATTTGTGTGTGTGTGTGTTTGTGTGTGTGTGTGTGTGTGTGTGTGTTTGTGTGTGTGTGTGTGTGTGTGTATGTGTGTGTGTGTGTGTGTGTGTGTATATATATAGTCAGTTAAGTGCCGTACGTAATAAACGCTTGGGCGATCATGTCTCGAAAGAGACATGACTTGAATATGGATCGGAAGCCGACAAAATGAATACAATAAGTAAAGAACAAATAGGAAAAAAAGAAGACACCACTCATGGTACAAATTTAGGTCGCGTAATAACTCGTTTACAAATGAATATATATATATATATATATATATATATATATATATATATATATATATATATATATATATGCATGATGATTGTCGACTCAGTTGAAGAGTATGACAGGTATTTACAAATTAAATCTATAGTTATAATTTTAAATTCATAATTCTCCTTCGCCGAGACCGACAGCCAACTGTGGTTATGAGCCAGGTCTGCCTTGCTATGTGACTCCTTTTATTTCAGATCTGAAATGGCATAGATTTCTTTAAAAAGATCATGATCCAGTTTCATTTTCTAAAAAAAATTGATTATTAAGTCAAAAAAAAAATTTAGTTTGTCTAATTTTTACAGAGGAAACTTGGTCAATCAGCCGCCGATGCCATGAAGGAAGTTGACGGACGGACATTTTTGGTTGGGAACGGGCCAGAATTAAATTGTGAGTAACTCCATATATGAGACCATCTCACGCTTGGTTTCAAGAAATCTATTTGTTTTTCTTATCAGGATTGAGTGACATTTGAATCCGAAGATTTCATTAATTAGGAGAATTTTCAAAGTGGAATAGAACTACTTTGAAAATTAGCATTTGAAAAACGAGCCTTAAGATGAATTCGAACACCAATTATTACAAGATTATATATATATATATATATATATATATATATATATATATATATATATATAATGAAGAAACCGAACGGCTGAAACCCGGGTAGCTTAGTTCGTATTCCAAAATTCCTAAGTTTATTTCTGCTCTACTTTCTCCCGATAGTATTGAACACTTTTTTGTTGTTTAATGCCTTCGAAACGATTATTTACTGATTTTCCTTCCATATATATATATATATATATAGTCATCCGCAGACAGATCTGTTTTGCTGTATCACAGCTTATCAGTACGGTTAGACTCCGATTGCTTTTAACCAAGGATTGAAATCCGACCGAATTGGCCTCAGTCGGCGATTCTACCTTTGGGCTATGGGCGGCAGACTTTTTAGCGTGTATATTATCATTATACACGCCCAATAGCCAGAATGCTCGAATTCATTACTGAATGAGCGATGCGTGCATGCCAGAGTAGCTACTGTTTTTCAAAGTCTATATATATATATATATACTCAGGAAACATAATAAAAAAATAAAAAATATCCAAAATTAAGCTAAAATTAAAGCCAAAATACGACGTTAAGAACGACTCATGATAAAGCATAATAGATATTCATTGTCCCTTATATTTAACAGTATATGTTTAGAAAATTATCTGCTGCCTCGATACACTATATATATATATATATATATATATATATATATTCTATGTATAATGTCTATTATGTTTAATCATGAGCCGTTCTAAACGTTGTATTTTTGCTTTAATTTCAGTTGAAAATAAAGACAAATATTCTCCAACATTTGGATAATTATTTATTGATTTTCTTCTAAGCTTTCGGCTCACATGAGCCATCTTCAGAGATGTTGTTTAGACTGAAATGTGTGTGTGTGTGTGTGTGTGTGTGTGTGTTTGTATAAACATGTATAATATTATTATTTAGGTATTAATTTGACAGTGCTCAATGTAATATGTACAAAATATTTTATATATATATTAATAAATAGGCATATTGTCCTACGTCAGTGGCACGACTCGGATTTCAATGCGTTACGCAATCATCAGGTGCATATTATTAATTTTAAAACTAATATATTTGCTACGTAAGATCACATGCTGAAGAAAAACAATCAGTTATTTTTTTTAATTATTAAAAATGAACCCAAAATTTTATAATCTCCATTAATGTAATTTTAACATTTCCCTTATTTGCATGTTTGGCAAAGGGTAGTGTGGATGTGAGCGCTCAGTGTAAGGAATAAAGAAAGAAAATGTAGAATTGGCAAGACAAGTCCAAATTTTAATCGTGTGTTCTGTATTCATTTTGCAGTAACGTCCATAGTAATGACCCGAATAAGTTTCTTAACCCCACAGCTATGGGTTAGATACCATAGTGGATGATTATGTAGCGTTTGGCTTCTGCCAGTCCAGAAAATAAACCACTGAATTCAAACTGGTTTAGCATAATGAACCTTGTAGTACAAGGCTAGCATTCCTTGCATTGAAACGTGTTTTGGCTACTGACTCTCTAGATTCGCTTTCATATGTTTATAAATGTCTCTAAAATTTATTATAATTGTTGAAGAAGCGTGCAGGATATCCGCACTAGTGTTGACATGAAAATATGCTGCGTACACCTTCGGCAATCATAAGACCAAAGTTGCAGGCCAAAGGTTTTGGGGCCAAACCCTCGACTTAATAGTTAATGAATTTCATAACGTCTTTGGTTGAATTTACTCCGATTAAGCAAGGATGTTAGGGCAATGGCGATCAATTTTTCTTAATGAGGGTTTTACTAAAAAATGGAAAAGAGGAAACCCGAAACTATCATTAATCAGCAACGATTAAGCACTTTTCTGGACAAATACAAAATCTTATTAAATATATATTTTCATCTTCAACATGGTTAAACATGATTTTGTCGAAAGAAGAAAGAATTGACTTTTTTTTTCGGGTGCGTGCTAAAGGAGCAGGTGTACTCAGTGAAAATCAACACACTTAATTGAACGCACAGAGTGAGTGTTCTAAAATTGACGGCAACGTAGAGTTATTGCATCGAGTTCACATGAATCTTGCAAAACGCATCAATGGAAATCATACTGAAGATGTTATTTGTTAATATTCCAATTCAATGAAACACTGTTGAAAATTTAATTTCTTGTAAATATGCATTTTTGCCTGTGTTCAGACTTTAAGGACACGCTGTAGTATATATTATAAAACTGTTCAGAAAGAGAAAGTCCCTCTGACCCGAAGGGATTTGTTTTTTTTAATCGTATCATCCCAAGCAAGGCGGTAACGCCACTGATGTGCAGGGGGCTACGTAATATTGAAAAGATTTGAAAAGAGAAAGCCGGAAACCACATCCTAAACAGGGAACAAGGGATGAGCCTCTTAACCTGTTCAATAGACGTGGGTGGAGTGTGAACCGGGCGATAGATAGATTTATCTACTCCAATTGAAAAAAAAAAAGTGAGAAGATTGGAAAAGAGAAAGCCGGAAACCACATCCTAATCAGGGAACAAGGGATGAGCCTCTTAACCTGTTCAATAGACGTGGGTGGAGTGTGAACCGGGCGATAGATAGATCTATCTACTCCAATTGAAAAAAAAAAAAGTGAGAAGATTGGAAAAGAGGAAGCCGGAAACCACATCCTAATCAGGGAACAAGGGATGAGCCTCTTAACCTGTTCAATAGACGTGGGTGGAGTGTGAACCGGGCGATAGATAGATCTATCTACTCCAATTGAAAAAAAAACAAAGTGAGAAGATTGGAAAAGAGGAAGCCGGAAACCACATCCTAATCAGGGAACAAGGGATGAGCCTCTTAACCTGTTCATTAGACGTGGGTGGAGTGTGAACCGGGCGATAGATAGATTTATCTACTCCAATTGAAAAAAAAAAACAAAGTGGGAAGATTGGAAAAGAGGAAGCCGGAAACCACATCCTAAACAGGGAACAAGGGAGTTAGCAAATTATTTTTGAAAAAGGTACGCAGCTTTGAATTTTTAGACAATTCTTCGAAATCTAGAGGCGATTCCAAACTTGTGGTCTGTTCGACTATGTAGGTAGTTCGACATAAATGTGATTTGTTTCATTTATTCAATGCAACATTTTGTTGTTTGTCTCTTTTTAGATTACTATTCAGGTTCTTCTACTGATTGGGTCAAACTCTCTGGAAATGCGAAATTCATCTTCTCTTTTGAGTTACGTCCAAAAGCAAATGTCAAAAATGGTTTCTTGCTTCCGACCACTGATATCGAAGTCAGTTACTGGGAGCTTTTTGCAGGCTTGCAAGCAATTATTCGTGGCATTATAAAACTTTCTTATTGAAACCTTTCTCCCTGATTGGAACGAATAAATCTTTCTTTAACCTTTCCTGATCTTCTTTTGTTTTAATCAAATTGATCGCACCCTCCACCCCCCATACAAAAACAAAAACAAAAACAAAAACAAAAACAAAACAAAAACAAAAACAAAAACAAAAACAAAACAAAAACAAAAAAAAACAAAAACAAAAAAACAAAACAAAAACAAAAAAAAAATACAAAACAAAACAAAAAAAACAAAACAAAGATTAGATTAGTATGAAATCTAAATTAAATTAATTTTTGCGTGGATCTTTTTTCTTTTTTACACCATCAAAACACGGTTACTGTTTATTACTACTGTAACATTATTTTGGTTGCTGGAAACTAAGAACGGCTTTTGGATATAAAAAAACGATATACTGATAAACGTATCATGAAAAGGGTTAAAGATATACAGAACGAGGCAATTCGTTCCCAGGGAATTGAAAATTTTAAAACGAATCAAGTGGCCAGCTAAGAACAATACTTAATTTGTACAACGGGCGAGGTGTTGACAGTTGATTGATAAAACCGGTAAAAAATTGTAAATGTCAGTTAAGAGGCGAAAAGTTGCTTGAAGAACAGTTTGACCAAAAAACGAAAAGCCATGTATGATTCCGGACGGGAAGGAAATATAAAACTGAATCTCCCTGCAGCGGTGTTGGAACTGAAAACAATGGATACCGATTAATTTCTTTTGATAAAAACATTTAAGTGAAATTTCGATATTTTTGCTGAATGATTATCGACATAATGTAAGCAACAAGATCGAGGAAGGGAGAAGTCCAGTTGTTTATTCAACTATCAGACCAAAAAGAAGAAGAAAAAAGTTCGTTTGGAACGATGGTTGTTTTTTTAATTAGAAGAGATATTAAGAAAGGAGGAGTGGCTGCCTACCCTCTCTGAAGAGACGAACCACCAAGAAGGGGGAAGGCGTTGTCGGCGGTGTAATGCCCGAGAAAAGAAGAGAATTTTTAAATTGGGAAATAATTAATTTCTCATGACCAAAGGCAATGAAGGTGATAGGTTAAGGAAATACCAGATCCCCTAACTGAATCCCCAACACAACTTTTTTGTAGACAAATACGAATGCGCGAAGCGAATTAAATAGACGACAGAGAAGAAGACAGAGGGAAGACGACAGAGAAGACGAGAGAAGACGAGAAAAACAAGAGAAGACAATGCGCGTGACTAACTGCCGAAGCAAAACTTCGACATCAGCCTTGAGCCAAACTTACCAAATCAGCTAAACAAACTTTACTAAATCCTCAACTACAACTTTACCAGCTTAACCAAGTGTTTGCGTTCGATTTAAGGGAATGAATTGGGTCGACAAACAACTGCATGCTAACAACTACTAACAAACCATTGTACGCAGGACTCGATATAAAAATAGTTATATATTTTTTATATTACTTTGTTATTTTTTTTTAACAATTCGTCTTCGCCCCGCTTGGATCAGCTCAATACGAGAATATCTGCGATGAATCGATCTTGGCTTTCTTACGATTAATCTAAGGCAGGTCAGGGTCGAAGATATCCCTCCATCAATCAGCCGCACGTCTTAGACGACCAGGGAGGGTATAGCGCTACATAAACCTAAAACAGAAGGTTCTACACTACACTATTCATATTAATTTTAAAAGTTTATTAACACTCGCATTGATTTTAAATGGTTTATTAATATTCACATTAATTTTAAAGATAAAATAAGAGCAATAATTATAGTAAATTTAAAGGCAAAGTATCTAAAATTCAGCAAAACATTAGATTACAGAGAATGTTTTCCTAAGTTGTTAAACCATTGAGTACTTAAAAATTACGTAAAAAGAATCCCATATTATATTCTTCAACTATTTGTTTTTACAGATAAAGCTCCTGTGAAGATATGAGTTGTCCCCCTTAGACAGGCCCTCTCCAATAAAAAGAATAACAAGATAGGGACTTCCTTTTCCCCTGGAATTCCTGAATAAACGGCCCAGCTAAATGGCTGTGTTTAATCCAGCTGCCGTGTTCTGTGTTTTCTGTATCGTTATAAAAGACAACAACATACATTATTAAATGGTGGCAGCTGTAAAACCAACAATGGAACACGCAACACGACTATAAACTGACACAAGAAGAAATTTATTAATGAGAGCCCAAAAAAAAAAAAAAAAAAAAAAAAAAAAAAAAAAAACAAGAACGCACATGTGCACACTAGAAGACGCCATCTTGGATGTTCCTGAGAAAACCGTAAGTTGTCGAATTCATTCTCTCATTCTCTTTCACTCCCGTATATTGTTGCAAAATGACGTCCAGTCACTCAATGGAACCGCACATGCACTGGGAAACAAATAATTTGGTGGAATCCTTCAAATTTTTTAAGCAGCAATGCGAGTTATTTTTCTCCGTAAGAGCCATTGAGGAAAGTAAACAAGTGGACCACATTCTGCTACTGGCAGGCACGGAAGGCCTGAGAAGATACAACTCGTGGTTATTCGCCAACGAAGCGGACAAACGAAATCCGGCGGTGATTTGGAAAAAATTCTTAGAACAAATAGAGCCCCAAACTAATTTCCGAATTGCCCGCTTCACCCTACAAAAATACGCACAGTCCGACACTGAGAGTATCGATGACTTTCTCGCAAGGTGCAGGCTTCAGGCGTACAAACGAGCTCGAACTTGAGGAAAGAATTACCGAACAAATAATTATAGGAACCCGTTTCCCAGAATTACAAAAGAAACTACTGAGCAGGAATGAGCCCGTACCACTGCCAGATGTGCTCAACACGTGTAGAAGCTATGAAGCTTCAATCAGCCATATGGAGAAGATGAATGAGCTAAAAAAAGAGGAAAGCCACATAAGCGCCATAAAACACAAGACTGTAAGTTTCGACGTCTGTGGTAGATGTGGTCGTCAACACAAGCCAGGAAATTGTCCTGCACGAGGCAGTACTTGTTCTGCATGTGGTCGGAAGAACCATTGGGCCAAAGTGTGTCAGACACAGACATACAGAAAGAACACGAACAGGCAGCAAACCAAGCGCAAAAAAGCTGAAACAGCACGGGACACAGGAAGAAGCCAACAGAGCTGCATTAATGTGCAAAATGAAATAGAGATCGCAAGTGATTTCGAGAGTATGGCATTTTATTCAGTGCATGAGCACGAAGAAAAAACACCTGAAACAGAAGCCTTCGCGAATCTCGACGTTGCACTCCCAAACAGGCAAGGCACAGACCGGCTAAAAATCAAAATAGACACCGGAGCTGAAGGAAACGCCCTCCCATTACGTACATTCCGTCAAATGTTCCCCAAATGTGTGGACCAAAATGGACATCCACGTCCTGGAACAACGCAAGAAGAAACAGCTGTTCTAACAGCTTACAACGGCTCCAAGATCCCACAGCACGGATCCATCGTAATAAAATGCGCTTACAAGGGTCTATGGCGACACATAAAATTTTATGTGGTGACATCAAATGGACCAGCCATAATTGGACTACCCTCACTCAGAAGCCTAAAATTAGTAAGCCTCCACTGCACCACCAGAGAAATAAAAGATCCGATTGAATCGATCAAGGATTTAAAAAAGGTTTATCCCGACCAGTTTGACCGCATAGGACACTTCAAGGGCGACTATCACATAGTACTAAAACCCGACAATCACCCAGTGATCCATGCACCCAGGAAGTGCCCCATCCACCTAAGAGACGAGATAGAAAAGGAACTCAAGTCCATGGAATCCCAAGGCATCATCCGAAAGGTGACAGAACCAACCGAATGGGTCAGCAGTATAGTTCACGTTCGGAAAAAGAACGGAAAACTTCGCCTCTGCCTGGACCCCAAAGACCTCAACCGAGCCATCATGAGATGCCACTACAAAACCCCTACGATGGAGGAGCTAACGCACAAGCTATCGGGTGCTCAATATTTTTCAAAACTGGATGCCAAAAATGGATATTGGTCCATACCGCTTGATACTGAATCCCAACGACTAACAACGTTTCACTCACCATTTGGAAGATTCTGCTTTCAAAGAATGCCATTTGGGCTAGTGATGTCCCAAGACGTATTCATGCAGAGAATGGACATGTTACTGGAAAAATGCCCAGGGACAATCGGCCTAATAGATGACGTCATTGTCTATGGGAAGACCAAGGAGGAACATGATCTCAACCTCCGCAAGCTTATGAAGGTGGCGCAAACCGAAGGGTTGTGCTTCAATAGTGAAAAATGCGAAATTGACAAGAAACGCATAGCCTTCTTTGGAGCCATATACGACAAAGATGGTATCAAACCCGATCCGAACAAAGTAGAGGCAATAAAACAATTACCCAGCCCCACCAATGTAACAGAACTACAAAAGGTGTTAGGCATAATCACCTACTTAGCGCCCTTCATTCCGCATTTATCTGATTTGACGGCACCCATGAGGGATCTTCTCAAGAAAGAATCAGAATATCAATGGACAGCCAGTCACCAGAAAGCACTGCAGAAAATAAAGGATCTGATATGCCAGGAAATGTCTCTCGCATATTTCAACCCATCAAAGGAAACAAGCCTGCAGGTGGACGCCTCCAACAAAGGATTAGGCGCAGTACTCATGCAGGAGGGAAAACCAATCGCCTTTGCGTCGAAAGCACTCACAGAGACAGAACAAAGATATGCGAACATAGAGAGAGAGCTGCTAGCTGTCGTCTTTGGCTGTGAGCGATTTAAAACCTACTTATATGGATGTCAATTCAAGGTAGAAAGTGACCACAAGCCATTAGAGATGATCAGTTTAAAAAACCTAATCTCAGCTCCCCCTCGTTTGCAACGCATGCTTCTACGCCTGCAGGAGTATGACCTGAGCATCACATATCGTCCAGGCAAGGATATGACCCTGGCAGATGGATTCTCCCGACTACCAAATAGAAAAAACAAAGAAGAGATCAACCTCAATATAAGAGTGGATTTCGTTCAGTTTTCCACTGAAAAATTAGCACAGATCAAGCACGCAACCACAGCTGACTCCATCCTCTGTGAACTCAGAGAAACCATTCTACAAGGTTGGCCTAACACTTCCCGAGAAGTCAACAAAAATTTGCGGCCATATTGGTCCTACCGGGATGAGCTCTCCATTGAAAATGGCATAATACTCAAAGGTGACAGAATTCTGATCCCTACATCAATGCAACCAGAGATATTGGAAAAGATACACTATGGGCACCAGGGGCGCGAAAAATGCAAACTGAGAGCCAGAACATGTGTTTTCTGGAGCGGCATCAATAATGACATTGACAGAATAACACAGAAATGCACCATATGCCAAGAGCTGCAAAAATCTCAAACCGCAGAAACCCTCATGCCACACGAGATCCCTGTGCGACCATGGCAAATCTTAGCGACTGACATTTTCAACCTCAATGGAGTTAATTATCTTCTAATTGTGGATTACTATTCGAAGTACCCCTTCATCCGCAAACTCAAAGAATTCTCTAGCAAGGAAGTTATCGGTTTTATCAAGCAAATATTTGCTGAGCAAGGAGTCCCAGAAAGGCTTATCAGCGATAACGGTTCTCATTATAACTCCCAGCATTTCAAAGACTTCGTAAGAGCATGGGACTTTGAGCACATCACCTCCTCTCCCAGATACCCACAATCCAAAGCATGGCAGAACGCTGTGTTCAGACCGTCAAAGCGGCTATGAAAAAAGCCATGCTAAGCAACCGGGACATAAACATGAGCCTGTTGTGTCTCCGATCCACCCCAATAGACCACATTATTCCATCCCCGGGAGAATTGCTGTTCAATCGCAAACTAGTCAGCAACCTCTCCGCCAAATGCACCAACCAAAACGTCCGGAGGGAGGAAATCCAGAATCAACTACTCCAAAGACAGTTGTCACAGAAAAGGCACCATGACATACACGCCAAGGACCTCCCTGATCTTAGCACAAGACAACAAGTGCGCATTCAAGACCAAGACTCAAGAAGATGGACCCCAGCCATCGTCAAACAGGCCTGTGCTGAACTGCGTTCATACATCGTCGAAACGCCGTCAGGGCAGAGTCTCCGCAGAAACCGCAGGCACCTCAAGGAAGTTGCCCACACACCCAACACCACATCAATACCAGACGTGCACCCTGAGGAAACTCCCAGCACCAACATAAGCATCTGCGCACCGCCTATGGAAGCGCAGAGCCCTGCACATGCAACACAAACCAATACGAGTAGACTAGAAACTACTACAAAATCAGGTCGTGTTATCAAACCACCCAAAAGATACGACTTGTAAGAAACTGTTAGAAAAAACTCCTTATGGTAAAAGAGGGATGTGAAGATATGAGTTGTCCCCCTTAGACAGGCCCTCTCCAATAAAAAGAATAACAAGATAGGGACTTCCTTTTCCCCTGGAATTCCTGAATAAACGGCCCAGCTAAATGGCTGTGTTTAATCCAGCTCCCGTGTTCTGTGTTTTCTGTCTCGTTATAAAAGACAACAACGTACATTATTAAAGCTCCCCCATCCCCGTTGAAAAACATTAGATAAACATCCATCTGCCATCAAGCTTTCAAAATGCTAACTTTTTAAATAAGCAATTACCGTCGTGTTAAAAAAATGCATTCCTGTGATATTTTCAACTTAAATTAAAAAATATTTGTTTCAAATGAGATTAATTTTTATTTAAATCAGCTAATATTCCTCAAATTTTCAGAAAAATATAAGTTATTTTGGGGAGCTATTTTCTAAATAAACAGAATAAAATTGCGATGAAAGACGGTTAAAAAATAAATCATATTTTTAGCAACCCCCACCAAAACCCCAAAAAACAAAACTCCTTCCAATCAATTTAAATTAGTTTTAAAATTGAGCAAAGTATTTTACAAACTGGAAATATTAAATTTAATTTATTTATTTGAAATTTGAATTAAAATAAAAGTTTCAAGAAATATTTTTCATTTTTAAAAATTTAATTTAAACCTATGGTATTGAAATGAGTAGAGACGAAGTTACTTAAGACGTAAGGCTTTAATGAAACAATTATCTTTTACTGAAGAGTTCCCAGACAAGGGCAGATAAATATACTGAAATGAACAGTTCATGCGGAGATCATTGAAAGTGAGGTAGTTGGACATTTAAGTAAGAATATGACATTCTCGCAGCCTTATAAAATCTGAGTTCCAAATATTGATTTAGAGAGCAAAATACTAAAGTAATTGTTTTAGGATACTTATGCCATATTATGGGTAAAGGTAAATATTTTTAATGAAACTTTGTATTGTTAGTCAAGTGCATAAGACAATGAGCTAATTTTTGAGTTCACAATATCTAGCTGGTTTGCGACGCTCGCGAGTCGAACTCCCAAGTATATCTGGCGTTTCTGGGACAGGTGGTAAAATTTTCAGTATGAGAAAATGGATAGTCTTTCGTTATCCGTCAAGTCTGTTTTTGCAAGGTTGTTTTTATCTATTTACTAGCAGTATAGCCCGGCGTTGCTCGGGTGTAATGAAAGCTATAAAACTAATCCATGGTCCTGGAGCTCAGACTCTTTGGACGTTGGCACAAAAGACTAAAAAGCAATAGTTGTTTCTAGTTAAAGCGAAACCGTAGACTGAAAGAAAATGAATGGATTTGATTTCCTGGTATCGATTTCAAATAAGTTTTTTTTGTCGTAAACTAAATTTTGAAGGCTAAATAAGTCCTCTGAGTAAATGTTATCATGGCTGAGACTAAGAACTACAATTATACCTACTTAGAGCCAAACCCGAAGCATAAACTAAAATAAAAGCATTGAAAAAGTACAGACATCCAGGCAGATAAACACACACACACACACACACACACACACACACACACACACACACACACACACACACACACACACACACACACACAAAAAAACAAAAAAACAAAAACAAAAAAAACAAAAAACAAAACAAAAAAACTTACCTTTTATATATTATCGATTTTCTGCACTATTGTAAGAACTGCAACCTTGAAACTTCTGAATATCGTTTCTTATGTCTTTGTCTATGAGTGTATCAAATTTGATTAAAATCGGATCACTCCTTCTATAACCCGATTTTTTCGATTATCGATTTTCGATATTTATCGGGGGTACCTCGACACAAAACCTAGCTAAGAACACTCGCAGACGCCTATTGTACAACTGTGTAAATTTTCAAGAAAATTCAGCCGTTTCGGAGTCTATAGATAACGGACACACACACAGAGACAAAGTTCTATTTATAAGTTTAGATGTAATGTTTTCGTGAGCTACAGGCTGTTCTTTCGTTATTGTAGTTTGTTGTCCTTTGGTTGATGTAGTGATTTTCGCCCTATCCTCTATAGTGTTGCTGCCAGTTGTCCATTTATCTAGCGACATGTTCCCTATCGGAGCTAAGTCACGCATGGAGACTGTCTATTCTCTTCCATCAGCAAAATCCACACGGACATACTGCGGGTTTGCCTCCACTAATTACACTTCTTCAACTAGAGGTTCATATTTACTGGTACTAGTGTGACGTCACAATAATACCGGACCTGGTACAGTTAACCAAAAGAGTATAGTGTGACCACTAGGTGACCTTTGCTGGTATGAAAAGTGTCTCTCATGAGGGGTTGCATTAGTTGCTGTACAAAGCAGAGATCTTATTGAGTACAGTACTTCAGGGAGTACAGTTTCCTCTTGAGTTTCTGGAAGGTTTCTAAAAGCAAGATCTAGTCTTACATGTTTCCAGACAATGCCGTCATAGCGTTCGCTTTGGCCATTCCCTTGAGGATTATATGGAGTCGTCCGGCTGGAGGCTATGATGTTCTCGAAGCTCCTTGAATATGAACGAAGATCCACGATCAGTGTGGATGTAGGAGGGCATTCTGAACATCGAAAATAGCAGACTCAGACATCTGGTCACCATGTCTGTAGTCGGAGTTGGACATGCTATATGGCCGGGAAGACCCACTATAAAATGACCTTGTGTCACATCTAACCTTGCGTGGGAAGGTTGGTAAATACCGTCGTATTTGGACATACAAAGGCGAAAGGAAAGCGTAAATATTCGTCTATCATGACTAACATGTATCGGTTCTTAGTGTTGGAAGGAGGAGGACCTTTAAAGTCCATACTGAGTCGTTCCATAGATTGTGTGGCCCTGAATCTGGTGAGTGGAACCGAGGTTTCCATCGAGCACATACAGGGCACTCAGTACATATTCTCTTCACTTCTTCTATAGAATGTGAATGATTTCTGATTTTCACAAAGTGGGCCAATCTAGTGATGCCTGAATGACAGAGGCTCACATGGCAGCTGATATAGCTTTTCTTTGCTGACCCTAGCCCCACAATGGGCCCTTGATCAACAGAAACTTGGTCGATACATTATGTCATAAACATAGCACCCCAATTCCACCCCCATCTTTAAGTCTTATTGTTCTTAATTTTCCCCAGTTTCTCAGAGTGGTCAGTGACTATGGTCAAACTGTCGAGCAGTAGTGGGGCCACTTTTTTAATGGCTTCGACAATGGCACAAGCTTCTTTTTCGACTGAAGCGTGTTTACGTTCAATTGGGGTTAGGGTGCGTGAAAAAAAGACGACTGGACGACCAGCTTGGATCAATGTTGCCGCGATAGCTGTAGCCGAAGCGTCAGTTTTCACTATCAGAAGAATGTTTTCATCAATAGAATGTAGCAGAGCGCCTCCGATTTCATCTTTGAGGTCATTGAATGCTTTCAAGGAATTTTGTTTGAGGGGGGAGGTGTCAACAATAATCAGGGGCCTGCTTTTATCAAAGAATTTTGGTATTCACTGAGAATAATAAGAAAATGAACCAATAACTCAACGTAAAGTTGCATTTTGGGGGGGATTGGTAGCTCTTTTAGTGGCCATAGCCTTTCTGCATCTGGCTTTAGTTTTCCTTTGTGATATGGAATTGTCCATAAAGTCAAGTGATTCAGTTGATATAACAGACTTCTTCGCATTAAATGAGAGATTATGTACTTGATCGATTTTCCTGAATTTAGTGAAATTTTCGTCAAGTTCTTGTTGGGTTTTTCCGGTTACCGCTATGTTGTCAACGTATGCATAGGTACCACGTAGGTTGTGTCATTTTATTATAATATTAATGGTTCTCTGGAAGCATGCTACTCCAAAGGGAACCCTACTCCAAAGGGAACCCTGCAAAACTGGTACAGCTTGCTATTAGCTTCAAAGACCATGTATTGTTTATCTTCTTCCCGAATGGTAAGAACTTTTCAAATCTAACGAAGTGTAAAATTTGTATTTTGAGATTTCCAATGCTAAATGAACCATTTTTGGTAAAGGTTATAATTCTTGTTACGTGACTCTATTGAACTTGAGCTCTCCAGGGAGATTTGCTTTCTTCAATCAGCTCTTCCTGAAGCAGCATGTCTATTTTGGATTAAATGAAGTGTCTCTACTCATTTCCAAACCGCCTAGACTTTTTATCAATGAGCTTGCAATTAGGGGTAAGGTTTGAGAAGAGCGAAGGGCTGTCTACTGATGCGGATGGTACACTGCAGACGGTAGAGTTAGAGATGACGAGACTTTTTCTAGGCCCACCGAAGGCAAAGGATACATTCGAATGCTGGTTAATAAAATCCTGACCCAAAATAACGTCCAGCAAAAACCTGGTAACACAGAAAGTTGAGTATTTGGATAGGACTCGCCTAATAAATTGATGTCGACAGAGCATTGTCCTTTTACCGAAGCGTTCAGCAACGAAGAGGCCATGGAAACGGTCCCCGAAGCAGGGTTTGTTTTTAAACACTTTTTTGTCTAGTCACAGGAAATGAGGGATCCGGAACTATCAGTATCTATTAAGGTGGTATCTTCATATTTCCCGATCAATTCAAAAATTGTGGCTTGCTTTAGAATTCCTGAAGAAGAAGCCGTTGTAATGCTAGAAGTTATTGTTCCGGGTAAAAGTATACAATTATTTTTTAATAGTAGTGAGTCTAGGGGTTTCAGTTGAAGTACATGTTGAGGCGGATTTATGTGTTGGTCTTGAACGGCAGACTTTAGAGTAATGGTCGATCCTATTGCATCTGCGACACGTGCTTTCTCTCGCCGGGCAATTCCGACGATTGTGACGCGGTCCATTACAAAAATAACATCGTGAGTTTGTAATGTTGGCTACAGTACAATTTTCTATCGCTGATGTGTTACTATTTTAGACAGTAGCGGCACCAACTGGTAGAAAAGGTCGTGAATAAAATTCCGAGTTTTTCTGTGCAGTATAGAGAGCTCTCGTCTGGTCGATGGCGGCCTTTAAATCGAGGGTTCTATTTTCTAATAACCATTGTCTGATAGTCTTAGAGCGTAGTCTCGCAATAAATGCACCCCTAACACTATCGTCTCGGTTTTTCTGCATCAACAGCTTGGAAATTACATCCTTTTGCTCAAAGAAGTAATTCCTAAACATATTCCTCTTTGGTCTCCTCTTCCTTTTGTGCACGCGTAGACAGCACGTGTCTGGCGAAAATTTCGTTGATAGGTTTTATGTACAGTTTTCGATTTATTGCTGAATCATAATTAGTTTATTCCGCTACATATTCGTAGATGTCCGGAGAAATATATGCAATCAACGTGTCCAGTTTATCAAGGTCTTCTCGTATTTCGGTCCTTCATATTAGAGCTGAAAAAGTCCGGAACCAATGATTAAATATCCTTGTAGAGGAGGCAGTGTTAGGAAGAGTATGCAGATGTTCCGGTTTTAAGATTTTGTCCATCTTTAATTTTTAGAATGAATAGTGTTCATTAAATTGAAATGAGTAGAGACGAAGGTACCTTAAGACATAAAGCTTTAATGAACAACAAACAAGGATCGGTTATCTTCTACTGAAGAGTTCGCAGACAAGGGCAGATAAATATACTAAAAAAGAAGACTTCACGCAGAGATCGTTCTAGCTTGGAATAGACATATGGGTAAGGGACGTTTCTAGGGTAAGAGACGTTTCTTGGGTAAGGGACGTTTCTTGGGTAAGGGACGTTTCTTGAGTAAGGAACGTGCATATAATGGGGCGAAAGTTAAAATCGATCATCCGAATTCAAGTCTCACACGAGACGCGTTCATTTCGTATCAATTCCACTTGGGAATAAGCGTAGATTTATCTCATCTTTTTTTACCCAACTATGGCTAGACACTTGAGCGTACTTAAGTCATTTAACATGGACAAACAATTTAAGAGAGGGACAACCTGATTCAAACCAGCAAGCCTTGTCAGCATCTGATGGGCCGGTGTCGCAGTATAATGTGTAGATGTTGGGAAGCACAATGAACGGCATCAGATTTTAAAAGCTGATTAAAAAAAATGAACTAAAATGAATCTCTTTGGATCAAGAAAACTGTTTTATTTCTTCCCCTTCCGGGGTCGTATGTGCGTTGGGGTGCAGTGGATATCCGCTCGGAACGAGAATTCGGGGAGCCAATTTCGAATTCCAGTTGAATTCCTTGCATTCACTTACGCACAAATACCGTTGGGAAAGGTATTAATCCGTCTATTCCCTCCAGTTATGGGTTAAATAATAAGACATTGGGTTATATAGCCTTGACTGGCAACCAGTCAACCGTAGAAAGTAATGGCAACCTACTGTGGGATTATCTTCTGCCCAGTCAGTCATGTTTCTTTCGCCTAAGCGAGTATCACGTACGGCACTTGACGGACTAACTGACTGACTTCCGGGGTCAGTGTACTAATGGCGGGTGGGGTGGGGTTCTGCTGGTCAGACAGCTATTCGTAATTGGAATAAAATGATCTTGAACAAGAGAAACATATATAAATCGACATTCTGTACAGAGTGTTCTCAGAATTAGAAGTCCTGATAAATCTTTCTGAAACAAAGCAATTATGGCGCTTATCCAGAGTCTATGACAAAATATCAGCATGTCAAATTTAATGAATATGAAACACATCAGATACCTTGGTGTATGGATTAGTTATAACGTATTTAGTATAGGAGAAAAGGAAATTTAAGATAGGGTCGGTTGTGCTCCAGGTAGTTTTACTTAGCCCTGCAAATTGTTATAAACACAAAACATTAATCTGAAAATGTGCTTAAATAGCCTAGTCAGCTCAAGACTTTCATGTGGATGTCATAAATAGCACTAAAGCCGTTCAAGAACCCGTTCTAAACTCTCAGCTTTATACAAAAGCGCGTTCTAAGATCAATCATTAAATATGGCTTTTAACAAATGAACTCTGTAGGTCTTAGCAAGGACCGCCCTTCTTCAAACGCCAAGAACTAACGCTAATGAATCACAAATAAAGAAATGTAGCAAAACCCTCATCACTTGAGGAGTTTCAATCAGAGCAACAAGTAAGTCGAAGAGAAAATAATGGCATTGTCCTGATGTTGACATTCTATGAACTTTTCGCTATGAAAACTCGACTTTATGAATTTAAGCGCAGTACTAGATTAGCGGTTAGGTCTCATCAATTCACAGTTGAATTGTCTATATGCAACCATAAGTTCCACGCTAACAGTTTATTTTCTCGCATTTGTGGACTTGTAGCTCAATCCTAAACAGGAAACAATCTCCAATCCTGTTCAAGACATCAGGGAGGGTTTGAACCGGACGATAAGTGAATCGGTATACTTGTATTAAGGAAACTATTTACTATTAATTGAAATATTTTATGAATTTCAACTGACTGTTCAATCAACGAATGTTGAATATTTCCTTACAAGGAAAAGTTTAATCTTACCATTAGCATTTTATAGATAATATTAAACTAGCAGTATAGCCCGGCGTTGCTCGGGTGTAATGAAAGCTTTAAAACTAATCCATGGTCCTGGAGCTCAACTCTTTGGACGTTGGCACGAAAGACTAAAAAGTAATATTTGTTTCCAGTTAAAGCGAAACCGTAGACTGAAAGAAAAATGAATGGATGTAAGTCAAATATTGATTTCCTGGTATCGATATCGAATAAGTTTTTTGCGTCGTAAACTGAATTTTGAAGGCTAAATAAGTCCTCTGAGCAAATGGTATCATGGCTGAGACTAAGAACTACAATTATACCTACATAGAGCCAAACCCGAAGCAAAAACTAAAATAAAAGGGCTGAGAAAATACAGACCTACAGGCAGATAAACAGACACACACACACAAACATCTTGCCTTATATATATATATATATATATATATATATATATATATATATATATATATATATATTATCGATTTTCTGCACTATTGTAAGAACTGCAACCTTGAAACGTTTGAATATCGTTTCTTATGTCTTTGTCTAGCAGTGTATCAAATTTGATTAAAATCGGACCACTCCTTCTATAACCCGATTTTTTCGATTATCGATTTTCGATATTTATCGAGGGTACCTCGACACAAAACCTATCTAAGAAAACTCGCGGACGCTTATAGTACAACTGTGTAAATTTTCAAGAAAATCGGTTCAGCCGTTTCGGAGTCTATAGGTAACGAACACACACACACACACACACACACACACACACACACACACACACACACACACACAGACAGATATACACAGAGACAAAAGTTCCACTTACAAATAACTGTAGATTATTATTTTACTTTTAAACAATATTTACGTTTTTACAGTTGAACTTCTATTTTTCTTGACTTAATTGTTGAAAAAACAGCATAGCATGAAGAAACAAGGCCCCAAAGAACGAACATTTTTCCATTAAAATGTTTGTTATTATTAAGATGAAAGATTAAAGCATTTTTTCAAGATTTTAAAACCTTTCTAACACGTTCGAAATTTTGTTAAAAGATCTTGTTTTGATATAAGCGGTTAGCCAAATCGTTACGAGATTTTACAATGGATAATGTCATATTACGAAAAACACATTAATTTGGTAATTCTTGCAAAAATCAAATAATTGCCGGATTTTAATGAAACTTTCAGGACTTATTCACAAATGAATAAAATCATTTCTTAAATTATTATTTTTAAATCTTGGCAAAAATATTTTTTTCACATCTATTACCTCATCTCTCCACGTAAATTCCTGAAATTTCAAGAAAATTTAATTTTATAGCGAATATTTATTTCATTAGTTAAAAGCAGGACTCATTGGGGAATGTAAATCATCTATTATTTTTTTCAAACAGTTGACCTGTTTTCCAAAAATCGTAAATAGTAAATTAAAAAATTAAATAAAACTATGACATTATTTTATTAGATAAGCTTTTATTGATTTTATAAAAAATACTATATTAAGGACATTGGCATTATAGACTGACAAAAAAGATGATTTTTCGATGAATAATGAAATTTAAAATAATTATTTATATTTTTTCTTTTTTAATTATAGTAATTTATAAAATTTCAAAATTTAAAAAAATTCTATAAATTCGTTCCTGGGTTAGATTATGTCTTAAATCACTTCACACGTAATCTGGCTGACTTCACACTACACATTAATCACTTGTAACTTCCATGATCAAGAAATACTTTTAACCCAAATTTTATGCTTAATTTAACTTTAAATTTGCTAATTTTCCAAAAATAACGTGTCCAGACGTATATTTTATTTTTTGCAAGATTTTTTAAATCAGAGAATTACCTTTTGTTTACAAATGTATCGATCGCTCAAAAGTGGCGAAAAAATTGAAAAATTTCAAATCATCTAAAAGTTTTAGATTCTAATATATGATTTCCGTTTGAAATACACCAGAGTATTTTGCTTACTGGAAACAGTAAATTTAATCTTATAACTTTCAATTAAAGCTAAAATGAAAGCTTCAAAAAACTTTTTACTTCTAAAAATTCAATTTAAATCTTAGGTCTCGAAAATGAAGGTAACTCCACCCATTTTCGATAACTAACTTTTAAACTGAATTTTAAAATTAATTAATTAAATAAATAATGTCATAGTTCTATTGCATTTTTTTTTATTTTACTACTCAAAGCAGATTTTCGGTAAAAAGGGTTAAATAGTTTAAAAAAATAATACATGAGTCCTGCGTTTAACTAATAAAGTCATTTTTGATTACAGAATATAATTTCTTGAAATTTCATGAATTTACGTGGAGTGGGTAACATGTAAAAAAAATATTTGTACCAATATTTTTTTAAAATAATTTAATTCATTTGTAAATAAGTCCTGAAAGTTTCACTGAATTCCGAAAATTATTTGATTTTTTCAAGAATTTCCAAATTAATGTTTTTGTCACCGGAAAAAAAATGAGTGATGTAATACGTTTTCCATTGTAAACTCACGTAAAGATTTGGCTCCTCGCTAACGAAAATAAAAAAGATTTTAGCAAAATTTCGAACGTGAAAGAAAAGATTAAAAAAATTTGAAAAATAATTAAAAAATAGTTTGACCTTTCCTCTATAATCACATAAACATTTTGATGGAAAAATTCGTTTTTATTAAGATTGGGACCATTTTGTTCTTCATACTAGGCTGTTTTTTGAAGGATTTAGCGGAGGTATCTCCGAAAACGAGTGAAGGTACCTACATAAAATCTGTTGATTTTTTTTTGCAGCTTCGGCAAAACCTATCATCTCTTCCTAAGTTTAGGACACCATTGTGGCTAGTATTGCAATTACTACTACCATTACAGTGAATAAGACCGTTACTAATTCATTTTCTCCTAAATCGTGTATTACTAGTTGTGGTTATCAATCCTCGATATAATATAGGAAGAAAAAAGAAGTATTAAGATACTTGTAATGAACATTGTGTAAATTCTACACTTGAAATAGATCAGAAACTAGATCAACTGAAATGGTTTGATAATAATATAAAAAATGATTAAGATAAAAATCCGAAAATGATGTTTATTGCAAGATTTTGTGTAATACGCGAAAGAAAAATTCAATTCAAGGGAAATAACTCTAAGCCAATTTATTTTTCGGCTTTTAACATAAAATGTAAAGAAACACATTTAATTTTTTTTATCGATCTCCAGTGCCTTCGTAACGTTCTGAAATTAATATATATAATTTAAGATTTAAACATTATAAAGAAAAGCATTAATGAATATAAATTCTATCAATAAATATAAATTAAATTAATGAAATTAATATACATTTTTTAGCAATGCTAGATTAGCTCCCTTGAATACGGAAAGTTTCAATATAATATTTTAAAATTTTTAAATTAACATTTATTTGATTTTCATGTAATTATTGCAATTACTAATTGAATTAGATAATATTTTAAATTATTTTATTAGATGACATATATGATCCAGTTTCTTATCCAAAGACTTAAAAAATAATGCCCGGTTTTCAAATGTGAAGTGGAAACATTTGCCTGGCAAATATTTATCCAGTAATAGCTAGTATTTCTATACTGAGAAACTTCAGAATGTTGTAGCGATAAAAATAAAGTGAGATTAGGATTATAATTCATCAGTTATGTCATTTAATATTTTTCCATTTTCTTTATACTTATTATTATTATTATTATTATGTCATTTTTCATCATATTTCGATTTCTGCTTTGGTCTCACTACCAACCAAGTCTGCGGGGAGACCTAATGCAGGTCGTGGCGTGTTGTTATGGCCCCATTTCATGTTTTTTCTATCTTCCCTATCATCCCTAGCGTTACATAGATAAAGTTTTCCTTAGTGTGTGGGCTGTACTTAATAAGACAAGTTTTTCCTTAGTGTGTGTACTTAATAAGACAATTTTTTGTATTTTTTGTATATCTCTTAAGCTGGGGTTTCCAGGGATTCTTTCAATGTGTTGTTTTGTTCCATTTTATTATTATTGATTTAATGTTTAAATAATAGGGAAAATGGCAGATCCTGCAAGAATTTTCCATCTCCCTTCACTTTACCTGATGACATATTGTCCTTTCAATGTCGAAACAAAATGTACACTTTGTAGAAGATAATAATTTGTACATGTTCTAATATATATATATATATATATATATATATATATATATAAGAAGAATTAAGGCAGACACGTCATTTCATGGTAAATGAGAAGTATAGGCCTTCCGTTGTACCATGAAATATCGTGTCTACCTTAATGTTTCTTATATTTGCTCTATATTTATTTATATACATATATATGTATTTAGAGCTCTCTGACAGAGTTATCCTACCACTGTATGTACAGGATACTCCTTTAGATTCTTCTATACCAACACTGCATGCTGATATATATATATATATATATATATATATATATATATATATATATATATATATATATAACTTTAATCCAAAAGGAAAAGTAGGAAGGTAAATCCCAAAGACCTGATTAATATTAATTTTAATATTTTACCGGCGGAAGTTTAAAAAAATATACATCACAGAAAAACTAAAGGGGTGGGATTAATAAGAAAGCATTTTCTGTGATGTATATATATTTTTTTTTTAACTTCCGCCGGTAAAATATCTTGGTTCATTTTGAAATAAAGAAGTTGCCGATGGTGCGTGAAATTCCTCTTAAGAATTTCATGTAGAAATGGCCATACAACTGATTTGAAGATCGAAATTTATTTTATTATATATATATATATATATATATGGATCAAAATTTGACATGCTGAATAGAATAATAAGTAAAGGACAGGTAGGAGAAAAAGTGTTTTTAATCTAACATATTCACTTTAACAATCTTCTTCAGATATTTTTTCAAAACGGATGATTTAAAAAAATTTTAAAACTTACAAAAATACACATGCAAGTCTATTTAGTTAATCTGTTAAATGTATATTAGTATTAAAAGAACGATGCTTAAAAATGCATCTGTTTACACAGACACAAACTAGAAGCAGCTGTTAAGATCATCAACATCTTTGAAAATCGGATCGCCCAGGAGTTTGACTGTCCTTTCTCGTTCTCTGCAAAATTTCTGCTTTGACAGGCACCTGATTCCATGGACAAGTGAAGCAATGCAGATAAATAATAAGTCAAAATGCTTCTCAGTATCATCTTTTTAATCATTTCACCCCAAGCAAAGCAGTACTGCCAC
Source organism: Ascarosepion bandense (assembly GCA_037127315.1). Classification (NCBI taxonomy): domain Eukaryota; kingdom Metazoa; phylum Mollusca; class Cephalopoda; order Sepiida; family Sepiidae; genus Ascarosepion; species Ascarosepion bandense. The sequence continues at coordinate 139,189 of JBBBDQ010030496.1, forward strand.
TGGTGCGCAGGGGGCTACATAAGAGGAGAGTGAAGGGTTACATAGGAGGAGGAGAGCGAAGACAAAGAAGAACCGAAGAGGAACGGGTTAAAAGGCGTGTCAGAAAAGGGGTAAGGGAAGGGTGGGATTATTGGCGTGAAGAGAGTTGAGTGAGAGTAGAGTGAGAAAAAAAAAGGGAAAACAACAAAATTCAGAGTGTGCTGGGGAAAAGATAAAAGAAGTATGGGAGTCAAAGGGATAAGAGATGGCAATTTACATTGCATTTTAAGTTTTGGAGATTGTAGCTATCAGGGAAGCAAGTATACAGAAGGGAGTTCCACAGGCGGGAAGTGCGAGAAAAAAAGCTGTTAGAGTAGAAGTGTCGGCGGCATTTGGTTAACTGTAAAAATGTGGGACCTTGTTGCCGCTCTGGTTGCTCGAGTACATTCTTGTGGAAGGGGCACCATGGAGCTAAGCTCGTCGGAGCAAAAGCCATGAAAATATTTGTAGAAGTGACAAAGGGAAGCCACTTCCCATCGGTGAGAAAGTGGTTGGAGTCGAGCTGTCAGGTCGTTTACATTGCAGATTCTCTTCTGGAGCCTATCGAGAATCCCGAAATGTATAGCAGGGGAGCCTGATCAGATATGACAACAGTGTTCAATGCAAGGGTGGATGACTGATTTCTGTATGTGCAAGATTGACCCAGGCGAGAAAAACTTCCTGGTCCGACACAGTGACTCAACAATTCTAGCAGTAGATTTAGCGATTGATTCAATATAGTCGTTCCACTTGAGGTCGTCTGAGAGAGTGAAGCCGAGGAGGCGCAGTGTATTGCTTTCGGGGAGACTCGCTAGATCCATGTTAAAGAGGAACAGGAGGGACTGTCGATGGCTGTTGACGGATAGCAGCTTCGCATATGGAATAAGAATGATATTCTGCAGTGATCGAAATAAAGGGTTCTGTTCGAAATTCCTAGCATCTGAAGAAGGCCGGAGCGTATAACGACCGAAACGTCGTAAACATGGCAATAGAAATGAGAACAACAGTTCAAACAGTGTAAATACTATCTCATCTCAGAAGTGTAGACAAATACTTTATAAATTTCTGTTCGATAAGCAATTAACAAAAGGCGCGTATTTTTTTTTTTTTGCAGAAGCTTTATACGAATGTTATAATATTTCTTTATAACACTTTCTTTTTTATTCATAGTCCTTACATTGAAACAGATTAGAAAAATATAAAGTATCCCTTCTAAGTCAAATATTTCTGAGAATATATTTCAGCACAATTAGCCTCAGTGCTTAAGAAATTAGAACTATATTCAAGTATTTTAATCAAGCCGAAAAAGATCTAATAATAACAATATATAAAATGAAGTGAATGACTATTTTTTTTTTATTTTGGATCGAGGTCTAACTTTTTGTAAAATAGACGTAGATGTTAGAATTGCAACGGTACGAACAAAAAATAGGTACCATCTGGAAGTTAAAATGAAAAAAAAAAGCAAGTTTAAATGTTTAGTTCAACGGCAGAAACAATAAATTTATATGGGTCATGCATTTGGACATTACCGATATTATTGGGAAATTAAAAGTAGTGATATGTGCACTCGATTAATGGAGGTAGCGAGAAATGTCAGCCGCAAACAACCCACGAGGCATTACGGAAACATACGAAAGGTTACGGAAACACACGAAAGATTACGAGAACATATGAAACACTACCGACAGAAGTTGTAAAAGGAGAATGCACTTTTGTGACCATTGCTGGAGAAGTAAACGAAAAAAGAATTCATCAGCTTATGCTTTCGAATTTAAATTATAGAAAAAGATCAAGGTAGACTCTCAAGAATCTTCTAGACGACATCATATTGAGAAAAAAAGGACTAGGTAGAACTATAAGTATAAGAATGTTTGGAGAGAAGTTTTTTGGTTACTACTTGTTCACCCAATAAAAGGTTCAAGAACCACTCAATGTAGGGGGTTAATGAAAGTTTGATGGAAAAACATAAGAAAAGGAACTGTCTCGATAGATCAATTACAACCGAGTGGTGAGTTCAATTCTCACCGGGTGAACCACAATTTCGACCCTGTACCACATCTAAGCTACGGTTAGAAAATCATTTTGAGCACCTCGGCGTTTTGTAAGGATTAGCAAGCTTCTCTCCCTCGAACAACTGCAACTGAGTAATCAGTTCGATCCTCACTGTGTGCTCCACAGTTTTGGTTTTATGCCACATAGAAGCTATCCTTAGAAACAAAAGGAGGAGATTATGATAATACGTAAGAAAGATAAAAGAGTTTAAAGTATGAGCAAACGGGGAAGCTTCCTCTCGGGAGGCTGTTTCACAAAGTAGCTGTTCTTGGCAAGAAACTATCTGAATGGAACTTCCTTCTTACCAATGCAATATGAAGAAAATGAGGATGATTCAAACCTGTGAACGTGGCTTGGCAAGTCTGAGCCGTAAATGTCTGAACTGATGGAATTAACAAATAATAGCTTGTCAGAACATTTGACGTTGAAATAGCGATAAAGTAACACATTTCTAGTGGTTGGGGAAGCACCTTTAGGGAGTCTGTTCCTCAAAGGAGCTCTTCTTGAAAAGAAACTGTTTGAATGGAACTTCCTCCTTACCACTGGAATATGAAGTTTATGAGGATGGTTTATTCCTATGAAGCTCGTAAGAACATTTGCCATGGAAATAGTATGCCAAAAGGTTGACGATGTTTACTTTGTTGAAAGGGGTTTCAGAGTGGAAAAGAATTCACTGCCTGCAAGGCCGTTTGAGGGCGTCGAACTGCAAGGTTAATTTGGAATAATTTCTCTGTTGGATTTCACCTGGTACAAGGCCACTTTCAAAAGGGACTTCCTACCCAAATCCTTATAACTCACAATTATTTTTATAAGCATTGAAATTCCATGATTAAACAAGTAATGAGAATATGAAATGAAGTTGACAAAACATTAATTTGCAACGATACAGTGTACAGTGTAACCCATATATTAGAGAGTTGCCGGGACCGGATGAATGTTCTCTTATATCAGGGGTTTCTCTTATATTCGGGTTTAGTCTATTTTATATACATTACCCCAGGCTCTAATTTGAGACCAGAGAAAATATCTCTTATATCGATTTTATCTTATATCCGGGTTAACAAATATTTAACAAGAATACATAATACACATAGGTGTTGAATGATATTTGAAAATGGTTGTTTGTAATTGTCTCCCATTGTGTGGATTTGGTTGTTACGGTTTTTAACATAAGTTCGAATGTTCATTATTGTTGAAAGAATTCACACAGGGATAAGAAAATTATGTATGTAAAAGTTGCTGAGAGGAATTGTTCAGCTATGAAAGTTCAGGAATAATGTTGATTGTGTTAGTTGTACAAAAGATAGAATTTGTATAGCAGTTTGAGTTGGGCGTTTAGGCCTTTTAGAGTATTTTTGACATGGTTGTTGACCTGTTGATTGTCTGCTCCAACTGTAATATTTTATGCACATGTTAAAGAAATAAATGTCAGCTAATTGCGTCCTGCAATTAGTGCGGGTGTATGAGAGCGAATTAGATGAGATTGAGGAACGCGACCCAACGATAGCATGGCGCTACCGCGGGCAGCTGAAACTGCCAACTGCCTTACTTGGTATTCGAACTGGAACTGCTGTCTCATAACACATGTGTCCCTGCTTTTTATACATGCCAGGAAAACGCGGGAAAGCATAAGACAATCACGCGATGGACGCGTGTTTGTATATATGCATGTGTGAGTGCGGATGTGGATGAACTGTATGGTAATACACGTGATTCCACAGCCGCATAATTACGTCTGATATCCATCAAAGCTGGACAATAAAAATTAAGCATTAAAGAATTCGATTTATCAACAAATTCGCGATTTTATTGAGCCGTCTTCAATGTCTTTGACCTTTTATATCCAAGGAACTTCTTAAGTCAGTCAATTAAGTACCATACGTGATACACGCTTTGGGCGATCAAGCCTCGAAAGAGACATGACTGACTGGGCAGAAGATTATCCCGCAGGAGGTTGCCATTACTTTCTGCGGTAGACTGGTTGCCGACCAAGGCTATAGAACCCAATTTGTCCTGTTATTTAACCCATAACTGGAAGGAAGAGACGGATTAATATCTTTCCCAAGGGTATTTGCGCGTAAGTGAATGCAATGAATTCAACTGGAATTCGAACTCGGTTCCCCGATTTCTCGTTCCGAGCCGATATCCACTGCACCAAAAGGTCAGAATATATATCTTGAAACACTTGAATGAATAGGTAGCGTGGTGGTTATCGACACGGCAACTAGGATCTTTTATAATTGAGTCTTTTTCATTCACTTTCACACTAATACGCTCCTGGAAAAAGGACGAATTTAGCTGTTCTCTCCCCGAATTAGTTACAGTTTGAATAGCAGGATACCGTGATCTGTTGATTGGCCGTTAGTCTAGAAAAAAGGACTCCTTTGAATTTAAATCTGTGGGGATGGGCAACTCTACACTTTCTTCCAAGGATTGGTTAGTTCAAGGAACTTTGATATTATGTAATCCAGTATAACATACTGGATTTTTCTTTGAGAGAAGATGGGCGCCGCCATGTAGTTTCCATTGCCATAAGAAATGCCAGGAAACGTAACATCTTAACATCGCATCATCATCGTCTTGTAGGCAATAATTGTTTGAATTTGGGGGTCTTTTCAAGTAAACTTTGTGATAATAAATCATTGAAAAATATTACCTTTCAGGCAATCAATGGTGACAATGAACTAATTTCTCGGAGAAACCGAGTCAAGGTTCGAGATCGGCTGCAAAACTGATCGGAAAGAATTTGAAAAATTTTCTTCTTGGACTAACGTTTTCCGCTGTGGAAAGATTATACTGAATCAATCGATAACATGGCTGCTAAAAAAGTTGGTTCACTGCATCGTCGTTGTAGACAATTTTCTTTCGTCAGAATCTATTTTACGTATTTATAGGTTTACCATTTGTCCATGCATTGAGTATTGCTGCCAATTCTGGTCTAGTGCATCTATCATGTATTTAGACATTCTTTATAAAACCTACAAAAGAATCTGCAATATTATTGGTCTTGAATTGACATCTCGTCTTAAGTCACTTTTCCATTACCGTAACGTAGCTTTCTTGTGCTTTTTCTGTAAGTACTCTCATGGTAATAATCCTGATGAATTTTCCTCTATGATACCTAGATTTATGAATTTAAGCGCAGTACTTGATTGGCGGCAAGGTCTCATTCTTTTCAATTGAAACGGATAGATATAACCATAAATTTTATGCTAACTGCTTCATCTCTTGCAATTCTCGCTTGTGGAACTCTCTTCTGACTTCTTGCTTCTCAGTCAACTTTGATCTTCACAAGTTTAACTGAAATATCAATCGCTATTTATCCTTGTTAATCCTTGTTCTTTTATTGTTCACTCTCCTTAGTAATAGGTTTTTCTCATGTTCTCTAACACTTGGTAACCTCTCGTATCTTAGTGGCTTTATTGCCTTGCTTGAAGTGAAATGATTAAAACAAGGGAATTTAAGGGAAGCTGTGATTTATGATTTTTTCTAATTATGTTGGCATGAAGGCGAAATTTAAATTCTATGATAAAATAAACGTTTTTTTTATCATATCACCACGAGCAAGGCTGTAACGTCACTGATGCGCAGGGGGCTACGTAAGAGTGAAAGCCGGAAACCACATCCTAAACAGGAAACAAGGGATGAGCCTCTCCATCCGTTCAATAGACGTGGGTGGAGTATGAACCGGGCGATAGTTTAGTCTATCTACTCCAGAAAAAAAAAAAAGAAAAAAAAGGAAAGAAAAGAAAAACCACATCCTAAACAGGAAACAAGGGATGAGCCTCTCCATCCGTTCAATAGACGTGGGTGGAGTATGAACCGGGCGATAGTTTAGTTTATCTACTCCAGAAAAAAAAAAGAAAAAAAAAGAAAAGTGAAAAGATTGGAAAAGAGAAAGCTGGAAACAACATCCTAAACAGGAAACAAGGGATGAGCCTCTTCACCCGTTCAATAGACGTGGGTGGAGTATGAAAATTGAAAAAAAAAAAAAAAAAAAGAGTAAAAGATTGGAAAAGTGTAAACGATTGGAAAAGGGTTTTGCAGCTAGTAATTCACTCCCCACCCCCACCTGTGAGCGCTCATAGGAACTCACCTAATTTCATACTTTTCTCTTTTCTCCATTTCCATAATCTAGTTTCTGAACCGTTTCGAAACACACGAATACACCAGAATGGTTCTTCATGTGATTTGGTCGCCCGTAATTTTTCGACAACGGCGTCACTTTTTGACCACAACGATTTTTTTGTATCCAGTCATGGAAAATCAACCCAAACGCAGCACCTAAAACCCTAACCCTGGCGCTGATCCAGAGCGCAACTCTACACCCCTGTAATGTATTCTCCCGTTTTTAAAATGTGAGATGGCCTCGTGTGGTGTTACTTGAGTCGAATTCACAATAACCAAACGAGTAGATTCACCGCGCCCCATCCAGGGATTTTGTCGTTTCAGCCTTAACTACCCACAATCTAGATTTATATCGCTGCAGATTTCGCAAAACTAAAATCGTCGCTAAAACACCGTGGACAAAGAACTCAATAATGCAACTGATGGTAATCCTGGAAGATAACTTTTAAAAGTTTTTTTCTGAATAATGGAACGAGTGCTTATATTTTGTATTTCAGGTTCCAGTATTTCCAAGAGAACTAAAACACTACTGTCCTAGGCATTATTTTTTTGTAAATATTAACTGGCTGGGTACTTTTCTGGATAGACGTCAAATTCATATATTTTATACTCATATATCAACCAGCAGTATATAGTCGGGGATGGATGATAAATTTCAAAATCTCTTTTTTTAAAATTTTTTACTGAAATAAAGATTTTAAAATCTGAAGCTATGTGTGGCTTTGCCAACCTAGTTAAACACTATCAGCTCATATTACTTTCTTTTGCAGCAGCTAAACTAGGGGAACAGACTGGGGGTTGGACGATGCAGACACATTTGTTTCTCACAACGAGCGTTGATAATCTTGAGGAATGAAACATCTTATTTCCCGCTGTTTGTTTCAAGAAGAAAGAATCCTTTTAAGAAAGAAATTTGTATTCAGGGTTGATTGCTCTTAAGATTTAATGCAAATTCCGGCCGGATTTTTTTAAAAATACGACGGTTAAGCGACTTTAATTTCAGAGTATTAGACTAGAAAGTTTGAGGTTTTCAATTCGCTTCTCCGACTTATCTAAATCTATCTAAACTTATTTATAAATAGAACTTTGTCTGTGTGTGTGTGTGTCTGTGTGTCCATTACCTACAGACTCAGAAACGGCTGAACCGATTTTCTTGAAAATTTACACAAGAAAAAATTTACACTCCTTCTATAACCCGATTTTTTCGATTATCGATTTTTGATATTTATCGGGGGTATCTCGACACAAAACCTAACTAAGAACACTCGCAGACGCTTATAGACAAAGGATCGTGGATTAGTTTTAAATCTTTCATTACACCCGAGCATCACCGGGCAATACTGCTAGTATACTAGCTGTATTGCCCGGCGTTGCTCGGGTGTAATGAAAGCTTTAAAACTAATCCTCGATCCTGGAGCTCAGACACTTTGGACGTTGGCAAGAAAGACTAAAAAGCAATAGTTGTTTCAAGTTAGAAAGAAAAATGAATGGATGTAAGTCAAATTTTGATTTCCTGATATCGATATCAAATAAGGTTTTTCGTCGTAAACTGAATTTTAAAGGCTAAATAAGTCCTCTGAGTAAATGGTATCATGGCTGAGACTAAGAACTACAATGATACCTACTTAGAGCCAAACCCGAAGCAAAAACTAAAATAAAATAGCTGAAAAAAATACAGACATCCAGGCAGATAAACAGACACACACACAAACATCTAGCCTTATATATATATATATATATATATAATCGATTTTCTACACTATTGTAAGAACTGCAACTTTGAAACTTCTGAATGTCGTTTCTTATGTCTTTGTCTATGAGTGTATCAAATTTGATTAAAATCGGACCACTCCTTCTCTAACCCGATTTTTTCGATTATCGATTTTCTATATTTATCGGGGGTACCTCGACACAAAACCTAGCTAAGAACACTCGCAGACGCTTATAGTACAACTGTGTAAATTTTCAAGGAAATCGGTTCAGCCATTTCGGAGTCTATAGGTAACAGATACACAGACACAGACACGCACACACAAAGTTCTATTTATAAATAAGTTTAGATGTTAGATATATATTAGGTGCGATTGGTAAATTGTCGCAATTATTTTATTATTTCAAATATTCTTTAGGCTGAGTCTGAGTTCCAGGACCATGTAATAGTTTTAAAGCTTTCATTAAACCCGAGCAACGCCGGGCGATACTGCTAGTTTGTAAATATTTATCAGTTTATATCGTGAATGCATTTTGTAAAAGAGAAGATTTTAATTATCACAAACAGACATCGAGTAATTATTTTTTATTTCATAATCAAATGGGTCACACGTATATGGAAAACTGAGATGGACAAAAAAGAATAACGTTGATTGAATCTCGCGCAACCGACGCGCTATCTTCTAGTTATTATAAAGGGAATTGCCTTTTGCTCACACGCTGATAAATCTTTTTCTAATCATATCGCCCCAAGCAGGGCAGTTTATTGCCACAGGGGCGCAGGGGGTTACATAGGATGAAAAATATGAGAAAGAGTGACCGGTTATAGAGGTTATCAGGAAGTGGGTAAGAGAAGAACGGCTGTGGCCAGAAAGTGAGGGATCAATTTATATATTGATTGTAATGTAGAATTGATCCCCCACTTCATATTTGCATAATAATTTCTTGTTTGTTGATAAACCGTAGAAAACGAATCAATCAGTCAATGAAATACTGATTAGTTACATATGTATGTCTTAGATTTATTTACATTCTCTGGAATATAAATATATAGATTTTTTTATAATCATATCGCCCTAAGCAAGGCATATTACTGCCACTGTTTTGCAGGGGCTTACAAAGGAGGAATGTTATGAGAAAGAGTGACAGATTATATGGGTGGCGTCAGGAAGTGGGTAAGAGAAGAATGACTGTGGTAATAAAGTGAGGGATCAATTTATATATTGTTTGTTATATAAAATTGATCCCCCAATTTATATTTACATAATAATATCTTATCTGTTGATAAGCCGTAGAAAACGAATCAATGAGTCAATGAAATACTGATTAGCTACATATGCATGACTTTTAGATTTATTTACATTCTCTGGAATATAAATGTATAGAACTTTTTCTAATCATATCGCCCCAAGCAGGGTAGTTTACTGCCACAGGGGCGCAAGGGGTTACATAGGATGAAAAATATGAGAAAGAGTGACCGGTTATAGAGGTTATCAGGAAGTGGGTAAGAGAAGAACGGCTGTGGCCAGAAAGTGAGAGATCAATTTATATATTGATTGTAATATAAAATTGATCCCCCACTTTATATCCACATAATAATTTCTTGTTGATAAGCCGTAAAAAGCGAATCAATCAGTCAATGAAATACTGATTAACTACAAATGCATGTCTTTTGGATTTATTTACATTCTCTGGAATATAAATGCATAAAATTTTTTTATAATCATATCGCCCCAAGCAAGGTATTTTACTGCCACTGTTTTGTAGGGGGTTACATAGGAGGAAAGTTATGAGAAAGAGTGACAGGTTATTGGGGGTATCAGGAAGTGGGTAAAAGAAGGATGAGAATACTGATTAGAGTGGAGTGGACGGAAAAAGGAGCACGAGAGAGAGAGAGGAAAGGAAGCAAGTAAACGGAAGGGAGTTCCACAGGCGGGAAGTGCGAGAATGAATGATACTCTATTAATTATATTCGTTTGTAATCTCTCTTGCAAAATCATCTTTTTTCTTTTTCAGTCAAGCGCAGACCCCAATTATTAACATTCATCAGGATGGATTGTTATCTTTCTTTAAATGGACGCATTTCCTCGGATAGCATAAATTAATATATTTCATCAAAAGGCACAATTTCAGTTTTGCATTTTAAATCAAATTTATAATCTCATATGGATACTCGTTTAAATAACCCAATTTGATGGCCTCCATTCGATATCAAGTGAATTTTTATTTATAGAATTTGTATCACAATTATCAATATTAATTATGCAGTTAAGGACCAGTTTAAAACCATACAGTCAGTCAGTCAGTTAAGTGCTATACGTGATACACGCTTTGGGCGATCATGTCTCGAAAGACATGTGACTGACTGATTATCCCGCAGTAGGTTGCCATTACTTTTTTCGGTAGACTGGCTGCCAGCGAAGGCTATAGACCCAATCTGTCCTGTTATTTAACCCATAAGAGACGGATTAACCTTTCTCAAGGGTATTTGCGCGTAAGTGAAAGCAAGGAATTCAACCGGAATTCGAACTCGGCTCCCCGATTTCTCATTCCGAGCCGATATCCACTGCACCAAAATCTATAATCATGGATATGTACACAGAAATGGTTAATAAACGCTTTTATTGTGGAACTTTACAAGATCTGACATAGTGTATAGGTTAAACCAAGAGAATACAATAGAAGTTTCTAGAGATAATCAAGAGGCGAAAATGAACGAAAGATGAAAGAAAAAGAAGGCAAAGAAAAGAAGGATGATTAAGACATTGAAAGAAAAAAAGAATGAACGAACGAAAGAATGTCTAGAGAAAGAGAGAAACAATGAAATAAGGGGAAGAAACCGATTACACGTCCCACAAGCAGCAACCAATCATAAGCCATTAGTATCGAACAGGCTATAGAACCCAATTTGTCCTATTATTTAACCCATAACTGGAGGGAAGAGACGGATTAATACCTTTCTCAAGGATATTTGTGCGTAGGTGAATGCAAGGAATTCAACTGGAATCCGAACTCGGAACCCCGATTTGTCGTTCCGAGCCGATATCCACTGCAACACAACGCACATGAAGCGGTTAGTAACTCAGAGTGAAGCCTCTTCAGGGAAGCGTTACTGATAATAGATGAGAGGTCAAACCAAGAAAAGGGAGACAAAAATTAGATGACAGGTTATCTTCTTGTACTAATGAAAAACAGACAGAAAAGAATGCCAAGGAAAGGCAGAGAATACTGGGTGTTAAACAAAGACATTATAAAAAGATGTAAATAAGTAAAGATGAATGGCTCAATGACTTTGTGGAGATGGATATAAAATGAAGCATAAACCCAGCAGATATACATAAAAAAGATTTTTAAAATAGCAAAGAGAGAAAATCCTATCCTTATTATTCTGTTATCAAGGATCTATTTACTCGTTTTCTGGCATTTGACCCCTCTAATTATTGCCCTATCAGCCTCCTATCGATCTTTGGCAAAGTGTTCGAAGCCATCATCAACGCCGAGGTAGTACGACACCTCACAGGCCACAGACTATTCTCTAACAAACAGTATGATTTCCGCTTCACCAGATCTACTGCTGATATGCTCACGACCATCACTGAGTATATACACAGGGCTCTCGACAAGAACGGCGAAGCCCGAACTATTGCCCTAGATATCTTCAAAGCGTTCGACAGAGTCTGGCATGCTGGTCTTTTATGCAAGCTGCGGGGCTAGGGTATAACTGGACAATTGTTTGACCTTATCCAGTCATTTCTTTCAGATTAAGGTAGTATTAAACGTCCATCAAGGCTCTATTCTAGGTCCTATGCTTTTCCTTATCTATATTAACGATAAGTAAGGGACCGTTGTGGTGCAGTGGATATCGGTTCGGAACGAGAAATCGGGAAGCCGAGTTCGAATTCCAGTTGAATTCGTTGCATTCACTTACGCACAAATACCTTTGGGAAAGGTATTAATCCATCTCTTCTTTCCAGTTATGGGTCAAATAACAGGACAGATTGGGTTCTATAGCCTTGGCTGGCAACCAGTCTACCGCAGAAAGTAATGACAACCTACTGTGGGAAATCTTCTGCCCAGTTAGTCATGTCTCTTTCGAGACATGATTGCCCAAGCGTGTTTCACTTATGGCACTTAACTGACTGAACATGACAGAAGAAAACCTCGTTAGAGACAGTGTTCTGAACTGCTATGTAATAATCTATTTTCCCTCGTAACTGTAGAGGGTTCGAACGAAAAATGTTTGAAATACGATCGATTTATGAGCAACGATTAAGTTATGAGGAATTTCAAAATTGTAATCAAAAGTAGACATTTTGAGTTTCTGCTACGCATAAGGAGAGAAAAGCGCCTGGAAAATTCTAGCAAGACATAGGGAAGTTCGATAGAAGCAGAAAAGGGACTAGCGAGTAACTTTTTAACTAGTCTGCGTGAATGGATGGCATGTAATATGCACATTTGTTTATTGCATTATTAATGGGATTTGTGAATCTTTTAAAATGATCAGAAATTTCGATAAAACACGCGAGATGTTTATAAAAAAAACGTGGACATGTAACAAATTTTTATATAATTAGTGTCCATCAGTCAGTCAGTTAAATTAATGGGAATTACTACACTTTATAACACGGTCAGGTTTCTGCTGATCCTCGTGATCGGGACGTTCGCAACGCGTGCACCGCCGTCATCTACCACAATGAACGTTTTTTTTTCCCCGACTCAGTGGTTTACGCCCATGTTTACCCTGTTTTAAGAGAGATTAAAGGCCCTTTTCTTTTCCTGAACGTTTGGATTGAAAAGTTTCATTACTGGTTTTGTTACCAGTCAGTCAGTTAAGTGGTGCCATACGTGATACACGCTTGGGCGATCATGTCTCTAAAGAGACATGACTGACTGGGCAGAAGATTATCCCGCAGTAGGTTGCCATTGCTTTCGGCGGTAGACTGGTTGCCGACCAAGGCTATAGAACCCAATCTGTCCTGTTATTTAACCCATAACTGAAAGGAATAGACGGATTAATACCTTTCCCAAGGGTATTTGCGTGTAAGTGAATGCAATGACTTCAGTTAGAATTCGAACTCGGTGTCCATACATGCACTAAAATTCCTACATTACGTTACACTGTGCAGATGACTGGGCATTGACATTAGTACAGTATGGGACAAGCTAGTTTCTCATGGTAATATCTAACGCGATATATCAATTTTGTAGAAGGGTTAGGTTCCTGAAAATTTGGGTTCGCTATTCAAATAGTTGGGAAATGTGAACCATCGTGCCCGAAAAAACAAACAAAAAAAAAACCAAAAAAAAAACCAAAAATAAAAAAACAAAACAAAAAAAAACCCAGAAAGAAAAACAAAAAAACAAGAACAAAAAATAACAAGAAACAAACTAGTATCAAAAGGGACGGATTTTCCTATGACACCGCTTTTATTTTAACTAACTTTACTCCCTCTGGCAATTTTCATTGCTTTAAAAAGTGATAATTAGAATTGCAATAAAACCTGAACATATGAAAGTGAATTTATACATTTTCTTTGTTCGTGGGAATTTACAACAAAAATAATAAACACTATTTATTTATTATTGGATTGGTTGGCAAAATATTGTAAAATTGCCAGTTGAATTGATTTCTAGAAAATAGTAAACAATAAGGATTTCCTTGTGGTTGGTTTGCATATTTTAATAATTTAGTAAATATTTATAAAATTATGAATAAAAAATGTTCATATTTATTTCTTTACAAATTGGTCAATGAAATATATTGCAATTCTTTAGTTTTAATTTTATTAGTTTTTAGAATTTTGTAAATATAAAAACATTCTTGTAAATAAACAATCTAATAAATAAAAAATGTTTAATATTTTTGTTGGAGATTCTCAAGAACAAAAAATATTGTATAAATTCACTTTTATCATGTGTTTAAATTTTATTTTAATTTTAATCATCGCTTTTAAGACAATAAACACTGTTAAGAGAGTGAACATAGTAAAAATAAGGGAAAACAGTTTTTTTTGGCGGTGGTGGTGGGGGAGGACACAAAGGTTCCTGTTTGCCAAATAGATAAAGAAGCTAAGAAGCTGTCTGTTCTTAATTGATGTTTGGAATAGATTAATAATTTGCTCAACATGTAAACAAAAAACAAAAACAACAAAAAAAAAATACATAAAAAATCAGATGTTCTTTTGATGAATATTTGAAAACGAATCTTTGTTGTATTCTTACGGGCTGCAAAAATCATCAGGTTGGACGGAACGTGGGGTTGCGAAGACGATTTCAAGGTGGGGGTATTTCGTCTGCTCGTGGTTTCGGTAAACCGGTATAAAATGATGGCATGTTTAGCATTCTTAGTGCGTCTTAAAATATAATGTAAACACACACACATACACACACTTACACGTACAGAGAGAGAGAGAGAGAGAGAGAGAGAGAGAGAGAGAGAGAGAGAGAGAGAGAGAGAGGATTTCTTTTAATAAATTACGTAAGAAGCGAGTAGATATTTGATATAAAAGATATAACATTCTTATACACTTTCATTTCATTTCAAGTTCTATAGCTATTTACGCAGTTGGACTGTCTGACCTTAAAACATTTCCTCTCGGGAAATAAGAACAATCGGTATGAAGAAGATAAAAAAAAAATGCGCCACACACACACACACACACACACACACACATACACACACACACACACGAGCAAGCTATCACAAAATTAACGTAGATTACGTAATGCGCGCGCATAAACTGAACGGAAGAAAGAAAAACCAATGAAATAAGCAAAACGTCTTAAAACGAGACAAACACACGCAAGTATATTTTCAAATTAAAGCTTCGAAATTCAGTTCTGTTATAGAAATTAAAATTTGATAACTTTTCCTTAACTAGATTTTTAACTTGTCCCTCTTTCAAGAATCGTATTTATCAGACTTCTTATCAGTTTTGTGGAATATCCAACTTATCTACATTCAAAACTGGGAGAAAATCCTTTGATAGATATCCTGCCTGAAAACGATGTTGCCATCGTCGAAACAATTACCAGCGAATATTCGACATTTTCTCGTGATGAACATAAAAAATATTTTTGATATTTGCTACAAAGTCCAGAATATTTGACGACTTCAGTTTAAAATTTCTTCCGACACCATGCTTGATAGTAGGCAGTAGTTGTATTAAGCAAAATTCTTAGCTGATATTTTTCAAATTTAACTGAATTGCTGAAGACCTATCTGGACAGATTCGACAATTACGCTCTGATTTATCTGTTGAACGCTGTTGTTTTTTTTTTAAAAAAAAAGTGGCTTTAAATTAATGGGGCTTTCTAAAATAAACAGTTTTGTTCATGAAAACCTATAAAAATATTGGCCATTGATGGTATACTTTTAATAACATCATGTATCAGCTAATAGATGATGCAACAATGGGTAGTCCTCTTGGACCATCAATGGCCAATATTTTTATAGGTTTTCATGAACAAAACTGTTTATTTTAGAAAGTCAACAAATCGTACATTGGAGTTATTTTTCGCCCAAGTCATTACTTTACATATTTGTTCACCTAGTGTCACGGGAGGTTGATGGTCTTTTGCTTTCCTGGACGTTTGAGTTGAAAACCTCTGCCTGATCGCTCGTACCAGTGTGATGAAGAAACCCTACAACTGTTCTTAGGCGAATCTGAATAGACTTTGTTACATGTATTGCCTTTTTGCTTGAAGATTTCATTTGAAAAACCTTGATATTTTAGGGTTAAGGCTTCATACTCTTAAATTGTGATTTCTACAATCACGCGGTTTACAGATTAAACTAGTTTTCCAATTTTTATGGCTAAATAATAATAATAATAATAATAATAATAATAATAATAATAATAAACATTGGCTTTGAACTAACTCACAATAGTTCCCTTTCAAAATTTGATAAGTCCCAATACGTTGGAATACCAGTGTGTGTAAAGAGATCGTTTTCATGTTTACAGAGATTAACGATCAAATAACCTATCTTTACTAAATGTCAAATTTGAATAAAATAACGGAGTGTATATTAAGGGTTAACGTTAGAACCTACTTTTATTAAATTAATGGGAATTACTACACTTTATTACACGGTCAGGTTTCTGCTGATCCTCGCGATCGGGACGTTCGCAACGCGTGCACCGCCGTCATCTACCACAATGAACGTTTTTTTCCCCCGACTCAGTGGTTTACGCCCATGTTTACCCTGTTTTAAGAGAGATTAACGGCCCTTTTCTTTTCCTGAACGTTTGGATTGAAAAGTTTCATTACTGGTTTTGTTACCAGTCAGTCAGTTAAGTGGTGCCATACGTGATACACGCTTGGGCGATCATGTCTCTAAAGAGACATGACTGACTGGGCAGAAGATTATCCCGCAGTAGGTTGCCATTGCTTTCTGCGGTAGACTGGTTGCCGACCAAGGCTATAGAACCCAATCTGTCCTGTTATTTAACCCATAACTTGAAGGAAGAGACGGATTAATACCTTTTCTAAGGGGATTTGCGCGTAAGTGAATGCAATGAATTCAACTGGAATTCGAACTCGGTTCCCCGATTTCACGTTCCGAGCCGATATCCACTGCACCACAACGCATAGTGATGCATTGTTACCAGTACATATCGTAAACGTGCCATTTTCCCAGACAATACTCGTGGTGGGATTTTGTTTTCTTTTACTCGAATTCCTCATGGCCATCTCGTTTCGGTTAAGTCCTCTTTGCTCTTAAAAATTAAAACTCTCGTAGTAGACGCAAAAACAAGGGTAATGAGCGAAACACCAAATAAAGTTCATACGAGGAATTTGGACTGGCATCAAATTTAAGGTAAAATTTCTACATGAAAGGAAATGAAACAAAAATTCGGAAAAGGAAACTTTGGTTCAAGTAACGGCAACAACTTGAACCTGCTGTCGAACATTAGTCAGAAACAACTTTCAATGTCATGTTAAAACTAGCAGAGCCTTCCAGACACACTTCATGTGATATACTTGCTTCCCCCGACAGCTACACTCTCTAGGAATTTAAATGTAAAGTCAATAGACATCTCCTATCTCACTAATTCGCATCCATTCTCTCAAATCTACCATCCGCAAGTGCATTGAATACTGCTGCCATATCTGGTCGGGTGCCCCTGCTATCCACCTAGGTGTCCTTGATAAAATCCAACGGAGAATCTGTAATGTGATAGATCCCGATATGACAGCTAGGATACAGTCGCTTTCTCACCGACGCAGTGTGGCTTTCCTAAGGTCAATAGACATCTCCTATCTCACTAACTCGCATCCATTCTCTCAAATCTACCATCCGCACGTGCATTGAATACTGCTGCCATATCTAGTCGGGTGCTCCTGCTAGCCACCTAGGTATCCTTGATAAAATCCAACGGAGAATCTGTAATGTGATCGATCCCGATTTGACAGCTAGGATACAGTCGGTTTCTCACCGACGCAGTGTAGCTTTTCTGTGTCTCTTCTACAAATACTTTCACGGCTTCTGCTCCGATGAACTTAGCTCACTAGTACTCCCTATATATGAATTTCCTCGAGCCACAAGTTTAGCAACTAGGTCCCAACCTTTTACTGCAAAACCGATAAATTGTAAACGCAAATTCTACTCCATCAAGGTTCTTTTCTCGCATTTCCAGCCTGTGGAAATCCCTCCCGTTTACTTGCTTCCCAGACAGCTACAATCTTCAAGAATTCAAATGTAATGTCAATAGTCACCTCCTGTCTCACTAACCTGCATCCTCTCTCTCTCAGGCTCTTTTCTCCGTTTACTCCACCCTCATCAGTATTCTCATCCTTGTCTTACCCACTTCCTGACACCCCATGTAACCTGTCACTCTTTCTTATAACATTCCTCCTATGTAACCCCCTGCACAACAGTGGCAGTAAAATGCATTGCTTGGGACTACCTGATTATAAAAAAAAGAAGCTCTGTTTTCCATCTACTTCACCCCCATTACACCGGTATTCTCATCCGTCTATTACCCTCCTCCTGACATTTCCTATAACTAACCCCTCTTTCTCATCACTTTCCCCTATGTAACCCCCTGTGCAACTGAATAAGGTCAGTACTCTCAAACCCTCGCACAGACATCGACGGTTTCAGATCATTTTCTTCTACCCAATATCAATCACAAGGCTTGGGTCGACCCGTGGTATCGTTTTCGGAATCTTTTGAAAGGTAACGAACGCTGGGATCACCTCCCCTAAACCGATCACTTAAAATCAACCATGTTGAGATTAAAAACCGGGTCTTATGGTCGGAACGCTTATATTGCAACCCACTAAATGTTTGGTAAAGACGTCGGCTTTTTGACAGCTAATGACATAAATACAATTCGTTCAAGCCGATGTTATTATTTTGATTTTTTATGGTTTATCAACTCTTTGCGAGTTACTTAAAGTTGACATATTTTGGATTGTTATTGTTTTACGATTTAATATTACAGCAATAACTTTTTAGAGAATAATTAATTTTCCAGATACAAGTCCTGATTTTTAACTCATACCTGGGGGTGGATATGAATTTATGTGAATATAACGAACCCGACTGGAATTCGAACACGACTCTCTTAGTTTTCATCTGCGCCATCTTCCATTACACCACCTACACACCAAAAGGTGATGGCAAGCAAGTTTTTCTTGTTCCTTGTGTTACGAGGATGCATTTATATATAAAAACAATAATAATAATAATAATGTCTAAAAAGTTGTAGTAAGGGACTCTATTGGGCCCTACTTGTTATTACAAAAAGGTTTTAATTCATGAAGTAGTCGTAAAAATAAGGAAATTAGAAATAGAACGTTCTGGAAGATTGTAGAAAGTTCCAGTAGAGTCGAGAGAGTTCGAAAGGTTCTAGAAATATGCAAATTAGGTGTTAGCCCCCTTTAAAAATAGGTTTTGGGCACGGAGCAGTTAGTTGATAGCAGGATGGGTTGACCTCATCAGCTCCGGTTAAGATTCAGGGATGTATATCTAGCCGAAAGAATCTCTAAGTTGACGATAAAAAACTAAAACTTGAAGCAGTTGATAAAAGGATATGCTGTCATATCAACTCCGGTTAAGATTCAGGGATGTATATCCAGCCGAAAGAATCTCGCAGAAACGTCCGAACAACTAAAACCTGAAAGAGAATCTCATGGAACTATCTGGGTAAATACATATTTTTGACTCTTTCATTGACCAAGCCAGTAGTTAGTCTTTATATACGCATTTAAGGATTTCCAAAAAGTATAGCACTTAACTTCCCTGCCAACTTAATTGGGTAAAGTTATTTGACACTTTCCCTCCCCTTCTCTTCCTCGTAACACTTCGCCGGGCAGCAGTAAACTATACGTTTTCTATGCCTCTTGATTTGAATGCCAAACTGTATATTTGTAAATATTTTTATCTCATGTTTTGTGAATTAAATATTTGTCTGTATTTTAACTCTGAGTATTGCTCAATCATTTTTATTTTCTCTTATGTTACAGTTAACACGTAACACAAATGGGGGCTCGTAACACTTGAATAATCTCAGTCCGTTAATGTACTTGTAAAATCGTTTTTATTTTCAGGTTGATTAAAATTTCAGCCACCCAATTGCACATAAAAGCAAAATACTGTTTTCCAACTGTGAATAGTACATTATTTTTACCTGGGAAGAGAAAGTCTTTTAACAGACTCCAAAGAAAACTTAGAAAAAATGACTATGGCATTAAAAGCCTTTAATCTAAGTAACGACGTTGTATGAGAAAGTCAAATGTGTTGATAGATAATGACGGACTGTCCCGTGTGGCGGTCAACGCCTCTCTGGTACATGGGGGTAATACTGCGAAAGATTAAAAAATAAAAAAATAAAATGCCTACACGTTCAACTCTGTCAACCAGCGCCAAACAGCAATGTCTTGTTTTCATCAAGTCCAATGCTGTGTTAGTTAAACTTCACTGTAAAAAGAAATGTTTGATTTCTTAGGCAATACTGAATTACATTGCATCCAAAGTCATAAAATCGCGACACTGTTCCCATTGTTGGTAATACGTATTTTCTACGCCGCTGCGCACTCTCACATACACGTCTATAAACACAAAGGAGCTATAAAAAATAAATCCCTTCGATTTGAAAAAAAGCCAAAATGGTTAAATCTATTCATCAGAACCGAGGTTTTTATAACCTGCCACCATTTCTGTCCAAAATAAAACTTAAAAAACAATATTAAACTAGTTACTGTTCAAAAATCTTAACATAAATTTATGTTAATCGAATTCTATATTTTCCTTAACACCTAAACAATATGTCAAATTATAATTTGAATTGTAAGTATTCACTATTTTCTTTGTATATATATATTTTCGTCATATATATATGACGTCCTTTTGTTTCCCTTTATCAAAATCACCATTTGCTTTTTATTTTGATATTTTCCAATGTACAAATCTCGTTAATCAAATGTTTTTAGCTGTTAACATTTTTTCGAATTAACCACAACGTTTTTAAGTTAACGATTTTTTCCCCAGATTTTTTATCAGATAAAGTGATGATGCTCTTATAGAGTGAAACGTTCACAACAATATGAGGCATTTTAAGCATCGAAGTGGATCCAGTCATTTTATTTGGCTATTTCAGTTCAGTCATTTTATCACATGTATTGTGTTTGTTGTCTCCTGGATTTTCTTTTTGTAGCGTGGTATGCAAATGAGAGTGAACCTCAAGCACCATTAAGAAGGAGAAATTACGTAGCTTTCTACGAAATTTATACATCACAGCACATTTTAAAAATAAAAATAGCGAATGTACTTTTAAAATAAACTGAAAAATTGACTAGATGCGTCGAAATAATATTTAGATACGAATTCCAATACAAATGAAAAAGAGAGAAAAATCTGAGAGAAATAATGTTTTGGTATTCGAGATATTGAAAAGGCTTTTGGCCCAACCAACCAAAATTCTGATGCTTGGTATTTTAGCCAGATTTTAGGAATTGGGTTTGTATTTTACCCACACACACACACACACACACACACACACTAACCATTGCCGATAGCACGGCTCCAATTTTTCATGCCTAACGCAATCTTCAGGTGCTGAGTATAGACTGACTGTTATATAATCTTCAAGAATTAAATGTAAAGTCAATAGTCATCTCCTATCTCAATAAACTTCATCCTCTTTCTCCTGCTCCTTTCTCCGTCCAATTTACTCTCATCAGTATTCTCATCCTTCTCTAACCCACTTCCTGACACGCCCTATAATCTATCACCCTTTCTCAGAACTTTCCCCCTATGTAACCCCCTGCAAAACAGTGGCAATAAAATGCCTTGCTTAGGGCGATATGATTATAAAAAAAATATAATCTATATATATATTTATTAATATATACTTAACATCTCTGTTTAGTACTTTTTCTTAACACCGAGGGGTAATATCTATATTTATTAATATATATGTGCGTATATATAGAGTGAGCGCGTGGCTAGAACGTTCGCTTTCTGACCAAGAAGTTCAGGTTCGAATCTCACCATGCTCGATTTCTCAAGAAAGTGACTTCTTGACGTTATCAATCTTGGAGGAGGTGAATCCAGCGTGTGGCGCCATTGGGGAGTTAACCCAAACCTTGTGAGTGAAATTGGGTAGATGGCTTCTTTTCAGGAGTCGTCGATGGTTGGGCTAGCTCGAAGTCCAAAGTCATCGTGACCGAGGGTTTGAGCGTCCTGGCCTTGTTCAGACTGTTTAATCATGCTAGATAACGCATTCTCTCTCTCAGAAACTGTAACTAAGATTCGCTCAGCATAGTTGCAGTTCAAACCACAAGTGGGCTCTGTGAGTGTTGAACATACACAAGTGTGCATGAGCAGGCGTCTACAATGGGGATTGGCTAACCAACCTGGTAGGCGGGTATCCTCGAATACGAGCCATTATATATATATATTGATGCTAAGTCTGTAAACGAAAAGGATAATCTAGAAAGATCTATTTAATATAAAATATTAAGAGATAGATCTGTTTAGAGAAAACTCAGCATATCATTAAACGTGTTTATAAACTATAATATATGAATGAATATGCCTATTTCTTTAGGTCACGACTTCATTTGGTTAACCATATATATATATATATAGTGTATCGAGGCAGCAGATAATTTTCTAAATATATACTGTTAAATATAGGAGACAATGAATGTCTATTATGTTTAATCATGAGCCGTATTTTGGCTTTAATTTCAGGTGAAAATAAAGACAAAAATTCTCCAACATTTGGATAATTTTTTATTAAGTTGGTTCATGAGCCGAAAGCTTAGAACCAACTTAATAAAAAATTATGTTGGAGATAGGAGATGACTATTGACTTTACATTTCAACATATTTTTAATAATTTCACTCCAAGCAAAGTGAAAAGCCACTAAAACTCAAAGTGTTACTGAGGGTGAAACATATGAGGTAATGTTAGTGAGGAGACAGGACAATAAAAGAACCTGATTAACGATATAGAAGATGACGATGGACGTTTCATTTAAACTTTTGAAGATCGTAGATTGCAGGAATGCAAGAAGCTGGACTAGAGTTCCACAGATGACAAGTCCGAGAAAAGAAACTATTAGAATAGAACTTCAAACAGTAAGATGATGAGACCTAGTTGTCAATCTAGTATTGCGCTCAAATTAAAGAAGTCGAGAGAGCAAAGAAGAAATTTTATCTGAACAATTCAGTCAGTTCAATTAAGGGCCATACGTGACTGGGCAGAAGATTATCTCGCAATAGGTTGCCATTGCTTTCTGCAGTAGACTGGTTGCCAGCCAAGGCTATAGAACACAATCTGTCCTATTATTTAACTCATAACTGAAGGGAAGAGACGGATTAATACCTTTTTCAAGGATATTTGTGCGTAAGTGAATGCAAGGTGTTTCAACTGGAATTCGAACTCAGCACCCCGATTTCTCATTCCGAGTCGATATCCACTGCACCACAACGCACACAAAGAATCTACGTGATGTCGGTTGGAAAGTAACGGAAATCGAGATGTCAGGTCAGGACCGATAACTTTATTGTTTGTTCGATTTTCCTCGTGAATCAACAGGCGTTATAATTAGCGGTGAGTTCTTCTGCTCGCAGTCCGTCCAGTAATTTTTGACCGTCGTTGGTTGTTCTCTAATCATTGTTATTTGAGTGTTAGTTGTCACGTGGATTATATTCGGTCATCAGAGCTGTACACGAACGAGACTTTAAGATCAAAGTGGCATTTTAAAAAGACACACCTTTGAGGAAGGGAATTGATGACTTAAAGATTTACCATTAATTATTTCCACTTAAGTTTCTTTAAAGAAATCGATAATTTCATATCGAACAAATTCATAATAGCTTCCTCAATGTATTCTAGTTTTCTCTGCCTTTGTGATATTTTAATTAAGATTTAATCGATAAATTAAAATGAGGACGGTACCTAATAAATATTGAAGTTAGCTAATTAAATATACAAGGTACCAAATAAATATTCATGTTACTTAATAAATGTCAGGATGTGCATTGTGGCGCAGTGGATATCGACTCGGAACGGCAAAGATTCCAGTTGAATTCCTTGCATTCACTTACGCACAAATACCATTGGGAAAGGTATTAATCCGTCTCTTCCCTCTATTTATGGATTAAATAATAGGACAGATTGGGTTCTATAGCCTTGGTTGGCAACCAGTCTACCGCAGAAAGTAATGACAACCTACTGTGGGAAATCTTCTGCCCAGCTAGTCATGTCTCTTTCGAGACATGATTTCCCAAAGCGTGTATCACGTACGGCACTTAACTGACTGACTGAATAGAATAATTGAAAACATAATTAATGCTTCTACTTGGCATAAAGTGGGGGATCAGTTTTATATTGTTACCAAGTAACAAACTGATCCGCCAATAATTACTATAATACATCTCTTCCCTCTCTAGCTATGAGTCAAATAACAGGACAGATTGGGTTCTATTGCCTTGGCTGGCAACCAGTCTACCGCAAAAAGTAATGGCAAGCTACTTCGGGATAATTTTCGGTTCAGTCAGTCATGTCACTTTTGAGACATGATCTTCCAATGTATGGCACTCCCACGTATGGCACTTAACTGACTGACTTAATAAATATTCGAGGTACCTAATAAATATTTTTATGTGGTTAAAAAGTGATGTTTCTTTGCATCATTCTTTTGCTTCAATGTTTAAGGCAAGAATTAAAGAAATATTTTTTCATTTTATGTAAATTCAAGAAAAATAGGACACTTTTTAGAATAGTAAATGACGACACAATGAAGATAAAAAATGTTTCCTCAGAGAAGATAGAATCTTAAAAATTCAAAAAATGTTTAAACTTTAACTGTTTCTACAATATGAAGTTTTATCAAAATATATTTCTTGGGAAATTTAATTTTTTTTTACTCTGAAGATTTTAAAACAATTTTGTGATATGAATTACATCAAGATGCCGTATATTCCATCCTGAACTTTCACAAAATGATCGTTGTACTGTGATTATGCAATAGGAACGGACCCTCAGCGATAGGGTTCGTTCCTATTGCTTAGTCTTACAGTACAACGATCCTTGTGTATGGGGCTTCGTAGCCATGCCAATCAAAGTCCATTGCCAAAAATGTCTGAACTGGAATGTGTATCAATCGAAAAATATCGTCTTCTATACAAAGTCTCGTTTTCGTCTAAATAAGGTGAACGGCAGAACGAGTGTATATCGTTATCCGGGTCGAAGGAATAACGACACCAGGTTGCACTGTCGGAAAATAACAATCCAGTGTCATGTTTAAGACAAGGATCGATTAAGGAACATTATGTTGTATCGATAATGTAGTCTATTTTCGCGTACCACATAACTTAACATTATTGAAGAACGGGTTCACTCGTTTTTGGTAAAAGGTAGAAGTAACATTTTTCGACAGTACAGTACAGGCTGCTTCATTTCATGAGATATACAGTAAGGGCTTTGCTGAATAAAAGGGGTTCACTGTGTTGCCCTAACAAGTAAACTTTCGAGATATCAACCCTACTGAGCACTTATGGGATTTGTTGGACCTACATATTCACTAGGCAGAAGTTTTATCACATAAATTGCAGTAATTAAAGGACTTGCTGTTAACATTCAGGCACTAAATGCCAAAGAGAAACGTTTTAGAAATCTTGTATCGAATAAGGGCATCTTGCGCGAGTCCATCTTTTTTTTGGTCCTGGGCGTGACGGTAAACTGCATCCGGCAGCAAGGTCTCTGATTGGGAGGTTGTGAGAAGCATGGAACCACCTCTTAATTGCTGTTGGTAGTGCGACCATAGCAGAAATCGAAATATGATGAAAAATGACATACCAATAATAATGATAATGACTCTATATTTGTTATGGCCTGTTAGGGTCAGGAAGAAAGATACGAAAAGAATAAGGTAGGTTGAACCGGTGTAATGGAATAACAGAACATATATACAAAATAAAAGAATTATTAGTCAGCAGATAGAAGTGTCCGTCCGAACTGTCAAAGAAGTCTCGCAGGTTAGTATTTATGAAGGAGGAAGTGTTCATTCCAAAGGAGGATGTGTTCATTCCAAAGTAGATAGGGCACCATAACAATATCTATGCTGTACTTCTGTATTGAGCGTTTTTATGAGTAAATATCCAACAGTGAAATGTATATCCATTAGTTCAAACCACTTATATATATATATATATATATATATATATATATATATATATATATATATATATATAACAGACTCTCTCTTCCCAATGTTATTTTACACACACACACGTGTGGGTGTGTGGGTGTGTGGGTGTCTATAAAATATCACTGGGTTGAGAGAGTTTGTTTCATTATTAAGCCTAATCTTCAAACATGGCCTGACGTTTGCATTTAAGCATGGAACGGACTGTCGCCACTGATATGGAGCACTTTAACCTATAAAAATAGAATAGTATAAAATACTATAAAACTACACTACCGGCCATAATTATTAGGTCACCCCACTTTTTTTAAAAAAGAAATGATGTATTTTATACTATTTTTAGCATTTATTGTCATATGAAAATAGAATGGTTCTTTTGTTATTATTACTTTACAAAATTTTACAAGGTAGGTAAGCGAAGATGAACTCGTCCGAATCACCCTAAATTTTCTTTATTCTTTCATTGATGAAACTGCAAAATAAGTAATTATTAAATATTTATAAGTTCATTTGATGCACATGTTGTTGTGCAGTATTAACAAACGAACAGTTCTATTTTCATTTACAATTATTCACTTGGCAATAATAAATAAAAATAGTACGAAATACATCATTTTTAAAACACTTGGGTGGCCGGTAGTGTATATTTCAATCATATCATATCATATCTATCTATCTATCTATCTATCTATCTATCTATCTATCTATCTATCTATCTATCTATCTATCACTGTTCTATCTATCTATCTATCTATCTATCTATCTATCTATCTATCTATCTATCTATCATAGCCTATTCATATCTATCTATCATAGCCTATTCATATCTATCTATCTATCTATCTATCTATCTATCATAGTTTATTCATATCTATCTATCTATCTATCTATCTATCTATCTATCTATCACTGTTCATTATCTCTCTCTCTCTCTCTCTCTCTCTCTCTCTCTCTCTATCTATCTATCTATCTATGATTGTAAATTCTTCGCAGGAAACCATCTCTTCACTTGGCGGTTTTTTTCTTTTGGCGTTTCTTTTTTAGAATTCTAATTATTTCCATCATTTCTACCTGAGCAAACGCACTTTTATGGGCCTGTAAGCGATTCTTAAAGACAGCTTTATTTTTACAACCTCTCTTGCACACATGGTAAATAAAAGTTTTATGTTGGAAACGTACCTGCCTCTGTGTACAATGTGATGTTTGAGTCCCGTAACTGACTTACAAATCTTGTGCCACAAAACTCGCAAAAATTAACCGGCAGGGTCTTTTATTTTTGGTAGGGTTTCATTCATAGGAGCTTGTACCTGACTTCCCTGGTGTGACTGGCTAACCCAGCCGTCGAAAGGGTGACTTTTTCTAAATAGTGTTGTTATCGACTTAATAGCTCCGGGGCGGATTCTATATCTTCCTTTCGAATGACACGTTTTTGTTGGAATTCTCATTTCTTTTCTTTTCAAAATTGTTGCATTGTCTCCATATCCACCTTCTCTAACCAGATTTTATCACCAGCAACCGTTTCCCAGTTTTTTAAATTAACGCCAAAACTATTTAGTTAACATTTCATTACATCCTTGAAGCGTTTATTGGCTATAAGCGATTCGATTACCCTGTACCAGCTCACTATAAAAAAAGTCTTTTGGGCAATCTGACGTTCTTTACACGTATCAGATGACCCTCCCAAAGCATTTTATTACGGAGAACTATTTGCGTTGTGGTGCAATAGATATCGGTTTAGAATGAGAAACCGGAGAGCAATGTTCGAATTCTAGTTGAATTCGTTGCATTCACTTATGCGCAAATAACCTTGGGAAAAGTCTGAATCCATCTCTTCTCCCTCCAGCTATTGATTAATTAGCAGGGCAGACTGAGTTCTAAGCCTTGGTTGGCAACCAGTCTACCGTAGAAAGAAATGGCAACCTACTGCGGAAAAACAAAAACTTCCCTGCCCAGTCTGTCATGGAGAGAAAGAAACATAATCGCCTAAGCGTTTATCACGTATGACAGATTGAGTTCTATAGCTTCGGTTGGCAACCAGTCTACCGTAGAAAGAAATGGCAACCTACTGCGGAAAAAACAATCCTTGCCCAGTCTGTCATAGAGAGAAAGAAACATAATCGCCTAAGAGCGTGTATCACGTATGGCAATTGACTTTGTTTCTCTATGCTGGTTATATTTGCACGCTGAAGAACTTTGACGCCTGCTGTACAAGACTGCCAATTCATGACCAAGATT
This sequence comes from Ascarosepion bandense, assembly GCA_037127315.1. Lineage (NCBI taxonomy): Eukaryota > Metazoa > Mollusca > Cephalopoda > Sepiida > Sepiidae > Ascarosepion > Ascarosepion bandense. Next base: position 167,008 of record JBBBDQ010030496.1, read on the forward strand.
CATCTCAGGTACTGTTGGGGAAAACGCTCTAAATCTTAATGTACTTCGATAGGTGGACCACTTTTCAAAGAAATCTAAACTTATTTATAAATGGAACTTTGTCTGTGTGTGTGTGTGTGTGTGTGTCCGTTACCTATAGACTCCGAAATGGCTGAACTGATTTCCTTGAAAATTTACACAGTTGTACTATAAGCGTATGCGAGTGTTCTTAGTTAGGTTTTGTGTCGAGGTACCCCCAAATAAATATCGAAAATCGATAATCGAAAAAATCGGGTTATAGAATGAGTGGTCCGATTTTAATCAAATTTGATACACTCATAGACAAAGACATAAGAAACGATATTCAGAAGTTTCAAGGTTGCAGTTCTTACAATAGTACAGAAAATCGATAATATATAAATATATATAAGGCAAGATGTTTGTGTGTGTGTGTGTTTATCTGCCTGTATGTCTGTATTTTTTCAGCCCTTTTATTTTAGTTTTTGCTTCGGGTTTGGCTCTAAGTAGGTATCATTGTAGTTCTTAGTCTCAGCCATGATACCATTTACTCAGAGGACTTATTTAGCCTTTAAAAGTCAGTTTACGACGAAAAAGCTTATTTGATATCGATATCAGGAAATCAAAATTTGATTTACATCCATTCATTTTTCTTTCAGTCTACGGTCTCGATTTAACTGGAAATAACTATTGCTTTTTAGTCTTTCGTGCCAACGTCCAAAAAGTCTGAGCTCCAGGACCATGGGTTAGTTTTAAAGCTTTCATTACACCCAAGCAACACCGGGCTATACTGCTAGTATAATATAAAATAAAATAAAATTCTAGTAAAACTCTGGATTTTATTTATTTATTGGACATATTTTATTATGTAAACGTTATTTTTAGTGGATACTCATATTTGAGTAGACGCCCCATTTATTTATTAGACAGTATATCTATTTATTTTCGTCAACAGGCCTGAATAATCGAGGAATCTTATTATTAGTATTTGAACTTGTGTCTTCCTTATCCACTATAAATAAGGTTGAATTAATAAAATCTGTGGGATCCATAGATAAAAAAAAAATCCATCACTTCTTTACAAATTGCTTTGTTTATGTCAGGATATGAAACTTAGCAGATATGAATGTTTGGAGAGTTTGAGAAAGAATTCTGTTTATTTGGCCTGATTCAACTTTGCTCGATCTTATCTTTCTGAGTCTTTTTATAATTCAATCCCAGAAATTCATAATACTTTTTAAATACTGCATATCGACGCGAACGATTTCCGTTTCTGAAATTCACTGACCATTTTCCAAGAAATTCGGTTTGAATCTAGTTTGTATTGAATGAAAGCAGCTGTGTTTATAATTGATAAAATTGCGCGAATCTTACTTTTTGTGGGTGAGGGGCTGTTAGTCAGAGTTTGAAAAGGTCAGTCGGTTGACGTTTGGAGATGTTTGCCTGTGATTAAAACTAAACTCGTGCTTAACTTCGAAGTAAACATCTTTCAATGCCACTGATTTTCTGAAACAAATAAAATGCGAAATAAAAAAAAAATGGTAAAATTTCGCTGTCTGCAAATAAAAACTCCAAAGGCAAATAATCTTTAGTGATTTGTGGCAAAACAAGTTCATAGGAAGTCGAAGTAGAGTTGACGTAAATCGAAAAAGCAGTTACCAATAAATTATACCAGAAAGATGTTTGTGCACTTCCGAAAAAAAAGTTAACTCTGCTTGAGATTTCTGATACGATTGAGATTATCGCAATTTTTTTGCAGGAAAGTGTGACCAATTTTGTAAGGACATGGTGTTTAGAATATTGTAGTGTAGGGGGTTGGTTAACTGTTTCTTTGATTCGGCCTTGTGTCAGACTTAACCGAACTCTATACAGCTTACAAGTTTTATGCAGAATTATCATTAGCAGGTTTTTATCAGAAGGCTGGTTGTCGGTTGGAATGCGTGGATTAGTGTAGAAAAGTGGAACAATAAAATATACATTTTGAATGTTAAAATAGAAATTTATTAAAAGGAGGAATAACAAAAATTGTAGAAGTTAATGTTCAATTAGAAACATTATTTAGAGGTTAAGGGTAGAGTTCGCACAAAAATGTTTGTAGTAGTCATTGTTGAAAGAGATAAGGAGAAAGAGAAAGAGGACAATGTCCAGTCGTTTGAAGTTTGAAGTTACATTTTAGATGTGTGTCTCTCTCTTTCGCTGCTCCCATCTCTGACTCTTGACTGACGCCGAGGTCATTTATATAGGCTTTTTGAATTTAACACAGGATCGCTAAGTCCTTCCAAGTCGTGGTCAAAAATCATTTTAACACCTACTTGCGAAATATGGTTTCAACTTTTTCTTTAAGCAGATGGCCAATCCTTTTTCTATTTGTTAAAACCCAGGATTTCACAAGTCATTGTGAATTTTTGTAAAAGTGAAGAAGAAGGTTGATTTTAATTAATTTCTTATCCGTATTTGTGGCGGATTTGTGGGTTGTTTTGAGTTGCTATGAGATAGAAGCGTGAGTAGTTCGTTTCGTTTCAAGATTTCCCGTCAACCATAGCAGATGACGAGCCTCGGTTTATGTCACTGAAGCGGGCACATATAGATGATTATCTTGTGGTGTAGAAACACTCACGTATCTGCCAGCTAAGTGCAGTTAATGTGAAGCGAACGCAACTGCCTCAGTCGGAATTTGAACTCGGCTTGTCGAACACAGTTTCCGTGCTAATAACCGTCTCACCACCCAACTTTCTATATTTAGCTCTCAGTTCGGTCAGTTAAGTGCCATACGTGATACATGCTTGGGGGATCATGTCTCAAAAGAGACACATGACTGACTGGGCAGAAGATTTTCTCGCAGTAGGTTGCCATTATTTTCTGAGGTAGACTTACAAAGGCTGTAAAACCTAATCTTTCTTGCTGTTTAACTCCTATCTAGAGGGAGAAAAGACGGATTAATACCTTCCCCAAGGGTATATGCGCGTAAGTGAATGCAACGAATTTAACTTGAATTCGAACTCAGCTCTCCGACTTCTCTTTCCGAGCCGATATCTACTGCCCAACAACTCACATCCTGATACTCATATATACATAAATTAAAAGGTATTGCTTCTTCGATTCACGCTTTTCGGATGTCTGGGAAATATTGTATTAATTTTAATCTTTCATAAAAGCAAGTCTCGTCAATTGAAATCTCGAAAGCGATGGTACATCCGAGATTTCATTTACGACACTTTCCTTTTCTGTGTGGAGAATATGATAAAAGATTCTTAGATTCAAAAGCTTTTATCTCGTCTTTTTTTTTTTTTTGCTGTTGTTGAATGAGGCCTTGAATTATATTGAACTGGCCGTATAGTCCGGCGTTGCTCTGGTGTAATGAAAGCTTTAAAACTAATCCATGGTCCTGGAGCTCAGACTCTTTGGACGTTGGAAAGAAAGACTAAAAAGCAATAGTTGTTTCCAGTTAAAGCGAAACTGGAGACTGAAAGAAAAATGAATGGATGTAAGTCAAATTTTGATTTCCTGGTATCGATATCAAATAGGTTTTTTCGTCGTAAACTGAATTTTGAAGGCTAAATAAGTCCTCTCAGTAAATGGTATCATGGCTGAGACTAAGAACTGCAATTATAAATACTTAGAGGCAAACCCAAAGCAAAAACTAAAATAAAAGGGCTGAAACAAAAATACAGACATACAGGCAGATAAACACACACACACACAAACATCTTGCCTTATATATATATATATATATATATTATCGATTTTCTGCACTATTGTAAGAACTGCAACCTTGAAACTTCTGAATATCGTTTCTTATGTCTTTCTCTATGAATGTATCAAATTCGATTAAAATCGGATCACTCGTTCTATAACCCGATTTTTTCGATTATCGATTTTCGATATTTATCGAGGGTACCTCTACACAAAACCTAGCTAAGAACACTTGCAGACGCTTATAGTACAACTGTGTAAATTTTCAAGAAAATCGGTTCAGCCATTTCGGAGTCTATAGGTAACGGACACACACACACACACAGACACACACACACACAGACACACACACACACACACACACACACACACACACGCACGCACGCACGCACGCACGCACACACACAGAGACAAAGTTCCATTTATAAACAAGTTTAGATATAACACTATTTCTCTTTAATAATAGTCATGATGTCGGCATTTATTTTTGTCAAAGCTGTACCTTGACGTGCTGAAAGATGGCGCCGTTTCTCTTAACATTGCATGCTGGTATATGGCAGTTTTTGTTTGCCAAAACTTTACATAGTCAGGAAGCTGACACAATTTCTAGCTGCCAGATCTGCGCATGTCTCTATTGGAATATCATATAATTTATCTTTACCGAAGTTGTGTTTAGTAAGCCAAATACAATGCTTTTGGCACAAGGCTGGGTGGTAATCAGTAACTATCCTGCTTCTAGCTAGTTCGATGCATGACCCATCCGTTCTAACAATTGTCACAAGCATTATAAGAGTTCATTCTTCACCACTCGGTTCGAGCATGCACCAAAATACCGCATTTTCACATCGGAGCCTAATAATATTGTCATCGTATACATACATCGTTTGTTTTTCTTCTCCAAAAACACATAAAAAGAGGCGATAAAACCATTAAATGAAATTAAATAAAAAGTTCAACTAAACAATTCAAATGAAATTAAAACTTACGCACCATCCACTCATCAAAAACGAGAATGCCCAGGAGTGGGGTAGAGGGAGGATTGGGGTAGTGGGAGGAGTGGGGAGGAGTGGGGTAAGGGGCGAGGACAAACATAAATTTGGGAAAATATAAAAAGGCAAGTCTAATAAAGTTAAAAAAAAGAAGCAGGGATAAAAAAATCACGGTGATGTAGGGGATTTTGAAAAGGACCATAACAAAACATTTCGATGTGGTGTAATGGTTAACAAGCTTGTCTCGCTAGCACAATTACAACTGGGTAGTGAGTTCAATACTTATTGGGTGCCCCATACTTTCGGCCTTGTGCCAACCTTGACCCTTCTATCCCCTCCTCTGAGTTTTATGTTCCTGGTTACCTTCCCCTCTTCAGGAAGGACTCCAATGTCCATATGCATGGGCTTGGTGTATATGTCAGCGAACATCTCCCTCTAGCTAGAGTGACATCTCTTGAATCCCTGGACCAGTCTTTCATGTTCTTCCCTCTCTCACTCCTAAGCTCAGTGAGCTATCTTTTCTTCCTGTACCGCTCCCCCTCCTAATCTGACTGCTCAGTATTTGACAGCATCTCTGACAATATCGACAAGGCCATTTTTTCTCACCCATCTGCCCATATCTTCGTGTTTGGTGACTTTAACGCCCACCGCACTAAGTGGCTGGAAAACTCTGTCACCAACTCTGCTGGTGTCCACACCATTAATTTTTCAAGCTCCCAATCCCTTACGCAAGTGGCGGACTTCCCCACGCGTTTCTCCAGTAGCCCTAAAGGAAGGGACTCGCTACTAGACCTCTGCTTCACTTCCATCCCAAAGTCCTGCACCACCAGGCAGCTCTGCCCTCTCGGAAATTCTGACCACGCCGTAGTTTCTGTCAACATCTCGTTCCACTCCACCCCTACACAAGAAACCCAAACTCAAACCAGCAGAATATCCTACTCCTATCAAAGAGCAGACTGGGATTCGTTCCGTGACTTCCTTTGCGACGTCCCTTGGAACAATGTTTATAGTCTTCCCGTCGAAGACTGTGCATCAGAGGTCTCCTCCTGGGTTAAGGCTGGCATTGATGATTTCATCCCTGCCAGGAAATTTCAGCTTAAATCCCATTCGTCTCCCTGGTTCTCGCCCGCTTGCTCAGCTGCCATTGCCTACCGGAATCACTTCTTCCGACTTTACCGTAGCCACGCGTCCGACCAAAACAAGCGCCTTTTCGCCTCAGCTCGTAATAAGTGCAAAATGTACTTAGCGAAGCTAAGATGCTGTTTGCTGCCAGAATGAAGCAACGCATAGCATCCTTTAAGTTCGGCGCCAAAGACTACTGGCGCCTCTGTAAAAGTGTGCTTAATATGAGTAAGTCCTCAATATCCCCACTAATCAACGTGTTTGTGGTCCTCACCTCCTCAGCGGACAAGGCTGAATGCTTTGCCCGTAGATTCTCGACCATCTCGTGTCTGGACTCATCTAAAGTCTATACACCCGACTTCCCACCTAGAACAGAGGCCCAATTGAATGACGTCCACATCACGCCCTCGCTGATTTCTAATATAATCTCAAAACTTGACCCTCACAAAGCGAGTGGTGGGGACGGAGTCCCAATCATAGTCTTGAAGAAATGTCCCCTTGAACTCTCCTCTGTCCTTTCTAAGCTCTACAACCTTTGCCTATCCTCCTCCTGCTTTCCTGCCTGTTGGAAGTCTTCTACTGTGGTTCCAATATTTAAGAACACTGGTGAACCCTCGGACCCCGCAAATCACCGCCCTATCAACCTTCTTCCGATCTTTGGCAAAGTGATCGAAGCCATTATCAACGCCGAGGTCGTTCAACATCTCACAGCCCACAGGCTACTCTCGGACAAGCAATATGGCTTCCGCTTCACAAGGTCTACTGCTGATATGCTAACGACCATCACCGAGTATATATACCAGGCTCTCGACAAGAATGGTGAAGCCCGAACTGTCGCCTTGGACATCTCTAAAGCGTTCGACAGAGTATGGCATGCCGGCCTTCTACGAAAACTGCGAAGCTACGGCATAACTGGTCTTTTGCTGGACCTAATCCAGTCATTCCTCTCTAACCGCACTCTGAAGGTGGTATTGAACGGACATGCCTCTCAGAACTATCCTACAAACGCGGATGTCCCGCAAGGCTCTATCTTAGGTCCTACGCTCTTTCTAATCTACATCAATGATCTCCCCGATGCCATCACATCCCAAGTAGGTATGTACGCCGATGACACCACAGTTTACTCTCGCCTCGATCAAAAATCTGGTGTTGGTGACAAGGCGAACCTCGCTGCCGAGCTTGAAAAGGACCTCCAATCCGTGGTGGATTGGGGTAAGAAATGGCTCGTAAAATTCAATTCTTCCAAAACGAAGATGCTGCCAATTAACCACCACATACAACCGCACCTCCCTTCCATTAGCATGGAACAGGCTTGCTTCCCAGAGAGTAAATCACTACGCCTGCTTGGCCTGACACTCTCAGCGGACCTCAAGTGGAATGACTAAGTCGAATCTATTGCTAAATCCGCTGCTATGAAAGTCGGCTCTCTGTGCAGGGCCCGGAAATTCTATCCGCCTGAATCTATCCTGCACATATATAAATCTACCGTCCGCCCGTGTATTGAATACTGCTGCCACATCTGGTCGGGTGCCCCTGCTATACTCCTCGGGCTTCTTGACAAAATACAGCGGAGAATCTGTGATGTGATCGATACCGACTTAGCTGACCGCCTGCAGTCACTCTCACCGGCGTGAAGTGGCTTCCCTGTGCCTCTTCTATAAGTACTTTCACGGCTTCTGCTCGGATGAACTTAAATCACTGGTGCCCCCTAGGTGTGAATTTGCACGAGATACTAGATTGGTAACTAGGTCCCACCCCTTTTCAGTGAAACCGATGAAATGTAACCGCAATTTCTACTCCAACAGCTTCTTTCCTCGCACTTTCCGCCTGTGGAATTCCCTTCCGCATGATTGTTTCCCCGACGGCTACAACCTCCAGGTGTTTAAATGTAAGGTCAATAAACACCTCCTAACACACTAACTCGCACCCATTCCCTCCAACGCTCTCCCTACGTACCTCCTAACTCGTCTATCACTATTCCTCTGACATTTCCTATACCCAATAGCTCTATGTAGTCCCATGCGCTATAGTGGCAGTGGACTGCCTTGCTTGGGGTGATATGATTAAAAAAAAACAAAAAAATATCTAAGCTACGCTTAGAAAATCATAACAAAATATATCGAAATTGAACATTGTCTTGTACACGATATTGAATTGTTGAATCTCTGTTATATTCTTACGAAAGATGGTCACATTTCTTTTTTGCTTTATTTCTATGCATTGTCTGCTGAAAGATGACAATTTTCTAGCTATTATCAGACGGTTTTCTTTACAGTGAAAAAATGCTTTTCTCTTGTCATGAAAAATATATATCAAGAAATCATTCAGGTAACACGTTGTATTAGCAAAATAAAGTATACAAAAGAAGCAGTATTCATATCATTCGGACTATTGTTCTCATCTTTGTTGCCATTTGTACAACGTTTCGGCCGTTGTACGCTCGGGCCTTCTTCAGGTGCTAGGAATACTGGACTGTTATGCGATATCTGTCCTCCAATATGGCAGCGAATGCTAAAAGATCTTAAAGATAAAGAAGAGACTTGAAGCAACAGAAATGTGGTTCTAGAGGAAGATGCTGAGGATACCTTGGACCGAACATGTGAGCAACGACGAGGTTTTGGAGTGAATGTAAACGAAAAGGAAACTTATACTTGACATCAACAAAATCTTCCCGTCTTTTAATATTCTGCTTAGCTTTTGAAATGCACCTTTTGGGCACGTCAATCCGCCTTCGGATCTCAGGGTTGCACTTTCCACTCTCTGTTAGAATGCTTCCCAGGTATTTAAACTTCTATACCTGTTTGATTTTAGTACCCCGACGTGTAGTTGACATGTTGGGGACCTCTTTTTGCTGATGACCATGCATTTTCTTGATGTTTATGTTTAGCCCTTTCTGCTCACTTTTCTTTGTTAAATTCCGTAGAAGGTCCTCGATGTCCTTTTCCTTTTCTGCTATCAACACTGTCATTTGTGTATCTCATATTGTTCAGATTGTGGTCGTCAACTACGAATCCTGTGAGAACTCCTAACACTCTCCGAATTGTCTTACTGGACAGGTTAAATAGATCCGGGAAGACACATCATTTCCTTACACCCTTTTCTAGTTTCCTATATGGCCTGTACATAGTATGTGTCTGTCAGTCAGTCAGTTAAGTGCCATACGTGATACACGCTTTGGGCGATCATGTCTAAAAACAGACATGACTGACTGAGCAGAAGATTATCCCTCAGTAGGTTGCCATTACTTTTTTCGGTAGACTGGTTGCCAGCCAAGGCTATAGAACCCAATCTATCCTGTTATTTGACTCATAACTATATTATTAAGTAGTAATTAGTGGGGGATAAGTTTATTACTTCATAACAATATAAAACTGAACCCCCACTTTATACCCAGTAGATGCCTTATGTTTCCAACTATTATATTCAGTCAGTTATGTACCATACGTGATACACGCTTTGAGCGATCATGTCTCGAAAGAGAGATGACTGACTGGGCAGAAGATGATCCCGTAGTACGTTGCCGTTACCTTTTTCTGTAGGCTGGTTGCCAGCCAAAGCTAAATAGACAATCTGTCCTGTTATTTAACACATAACTGGAGGGAAGAGATGGCTTAATATCTTTCCCAAGGGTATTTGCGCGTAAGTGAATGCAAGGAATTCAACCGGAATTCGAACTCGGCCCCCCGATTTCTCATTCCGAGCCGATATCCACTGCACCAAAATCTATAATCATGGATATGTACACAGAAATGGTTAATAAACGCTTTTATTGTGGAACTTTACATAGTGTATAGGTTAAACCAAGAGAATACAATAGAAGTTTCTAGAGATAATCACGAGGCGAAAATGAACGAAAGATAAAAGAAAAAGAAAAGAAGGATGATTAAGACATTGAAAGAAAAAAAAAGAACGAAAGGATGAAAGAATGTCTAGAGAAAGAGAGAAACAATGAAATAAGGGAAAAAAATTCCGATTACACGTCACACAAGCAGCAACCAATCAGAAGCCATTCGAATCGTACAGCCTGATATTTGATACATTGACATTCCACAACAGGAACACGACAGCCAATGATGAAAACTCGACGTTTTTCACTCAACGCTCACAAATAAACAAGCAAAAAATGCAATCATTTATTTTCGACAAAAGGCAGATAATGAAATTGAAAAATATAGCTAGACTTTTCTGAAAAAAAAAAGAAGCTTTTGAAGCATTTTATATGTCTTTAAGATCAAAAAAGTGAAAAAATAATCGATTAAAAATTGTTTTAACATTAAGGACAATTTATAGAAATTTACGTCGTGTGGATATTTACTTATCTTAGATTAGGCTGGAACAAGGCCATAATATCTACGCACCCAACAAATTTTGAACTTACTATATTTTAAAAGCAAAATGAACTCAGAAGTAGCCAGCGTCAGCACCTACTCGCATCCGATCATCGGGATCGTTATCCTCTTTCACTTTATTCACTTTCAGGGCAACTCGACCTGGTATAATGGTTAGCAAGCTTGTCTCACTAGAACCTAATAAAACTGTGTAGCGAGTTCGATCCTCATTGGGGATACAATACTTTAGGCCTTGTGCCACATCTGAGCGGCGCGTAGGAGATCAATTCTTTATCTTTTTCTTCCGCCTGGTGGTTAAAGTTTTTGGAGAACAGGAGCTAGAGAGTAGTGTGGGTTGACTCGA